>PVIH01003950.1:0-149572 GCA_004025045.1 Sigmodon hispidus
CAGCCAATGATTGGTTCAAAGTAGTCTCATTAGCATATGGCTGGTGATTGGCCCAAAGTAATGGCTCATTAACATATTTGAGGACCGCATCGGATAGGTCCTTTCTCGATGCCATAGGCACATCGGATTGGTTACTACTCGATGCCTAATTAGCATAAGCGGCGCTGGCAAGCTGTGCAAAGGCAAACCGCGCCCTACAAAAGGTGAAGAGATGTTACTGAAATACGAACATTTTAAGAAAGCTAGTCAGCCTTAAACATCTCTTAAAACTTTCTAGAAAGCCAGCCTTTGTGCAAGAATCGATTTTCTCACATTAGATTTGAAGAAGGCATGGGCACTGTCAATGCGGCGAGAACCCCTTTCTTGGAGGTCATGGGTTC
This sequence comes from Sigmodon hispidus, assembly GCA_004025045.1. Lineage (NCBI taxonomy): Eukaryota > Metazoa > Chordata > Mammalia > Rodentia > Cricetidae > Sigmodon > Sigmodon hispidus. The sequence goes on from PVIH01003950.1 coordinate 381, forward strand.
TGGCAGGAGAACTTGTTTCAGTCATTTAGTGAAACTGACTTGACTCCAGCCTGCATTGTAAATATTTGTGCTTATTCTCATAAACAAATGCTGCTCTCAACCTCAAAGAAGCTTCTCTTTGCAGCAATGGCGGTGACTGCAAGCTGGTGGATTCTCAAGATGCTGAGAATAAGTGACATCCCTAAGTAGGACATATGTACCTCCCCTTCTGTCAGGAACATCAAGGAAGGAGGAACAGAAAGATTGTAAGAGATGGAAGACAGAAAGACTGAGCAGCACTGTCTTCAGGGCATGATACTCCAATCTTGAAGGCTCAGCAGCTGAGCTGGCTGAACTAGCTTCGATCAAGGCAGGGGCTGTAAACAGTAAATCACACAATCAAGGTAGAGGCCATAGGGCCCATTCTTCCATGCTGAACTATCAGCTTCTGCTAGATTCTGGGAGAGGGATGATCATTGCCTTCAGCTGTGTGCCTGTGAGGCTGCAAAGCTCCAATGGATACTTTCTAACTTGTGGCCATACAGATGATCGTGGTTAAAACTACTGGGCCACAAAACAAAAAGATGTGAATGCAGAAAAAGGGTCCTGTAAAAGGAGAGAAAATGACAGAGGGAGTGACAGGGTTGAGGGAGATAAAAAAGAGTGAAGAATAAATAAATGAACTATACATGGGTATGAAATCATCAGAGAACACATAGGGTAATACAAATAGTCGATACTGGGGAGTCTGATAAGGAGAAAGATGGGGAGAAAAACCTGGGAGATGGAGGGAAGAATGAAGAGAAATGGAGAGGGCAAACTGGCCAATCAAAATGGAAAAGAAGATATCAGACCATATCCTTCAAATGTTGGAAAATAACTCTAGCATGTTATAAACAATTTACTATTGAAAAGTTTAAAATTTATAGAAGCTGACATAAGAAGAAATAGAGAACTTTGAAATAGCCTCATATCTGTTAATGATGTTGTAGTTTACAATATCCACACAAAACAATCTCCAGGTACAGAGTACTTTCTCCCAAGGAAATTGCCCCCAAATTTTTTTGGGGGGGAGGATGATATCATTTTTACATAATTATTTGTATATATTAAGAAAGAAAATATTTGATATTTTTTAAAAATGATTGTAACTGACATCAAAAACGAATCTTTACAAGAAGGAAAATTACAGATTAGTCCATCTCCTAAACACAGAGGCAAAAGAATCCCTAGCTATTTGGAGTCAGTGAAAGAGCAAGAGGACAATAACTCATGAGCAATTAGATCTGTTCTGGGCATGAAAGGATGGCTTCACATCAAAGATCACTGCAGTCCATTACATTGTCAGAGTAAAGGAGAAGACCATTGCCTCACCTAAGCTGATGGAGAAGCCATTGTAATGAGAGTCAACATATGTTCATGATTTCTAAAAGTGCACTTCCTAGATAGGCAAGCATGGCAGCCAGTATGTAATCTAAGCACCCAGAAGGTGGTCACAGAATCCCTGGCCCAAGCTTGCTAGCCATACTCATCAGCCAGTGAAGTCTGGTCTCAAGTGAGAGACCCTGCATCAAGACAGGAGGTGGAGAGCATCAGGGAATACACCTGACGTCAAGCTCTGTCACATACACATGTAATGCACGTGCACAGGGACACATACCAATCACACACACACCACTTACACACACACTCACATACCATACACACACACACACACACACACATACGCCACTCATACATGTGCTAAAAATACTGTTAGGAACAGAAGAAATGTCTTTAATTAGATACAGTGTTTGTTTTAATTTAAAAAACTTTCATCAAGTATTGTACATAATGGTAAAACATTGAAAATTTTCTTCCTAAGAAATGGCAAAGTTGTCTATTTTCATACTTCTAGGTATTGTGTTAAATGTTTTAAACCGTATATCAAGGTCAGTAAATAAAGTTAATGGTTTTCAAAAAAAGAAAAAATCATTACTATCTGCCAAAAAAAAAAAGACAGAAAAAAAGACTATGCTTATAGTAAACATGACGTCTTCAAACTATTATCGTGTGCATATAAATTCTGAAGGTCAATGGATAGGCTACCTGTACATAAAAATATGCATAACAGCAAAAAGCATGAAGTGAACAAAGCTTTGAAAGAATACTGTTTAAATTAGTATAAAATTATTTCATGAGAGAAATCAAAGCTTAAGTGTAAGAATTCCTGGCATGGAGCAGCTAGGCGGTAAACATGCTAATGCTAGTCCAACAACCTGACTTGGCACCAGAACAGCTGCTAAGGAGGGCAGGCCCCTAGGTGTTGCTATGTAAATGTGCGTTCACCCGTTCTCTTATAAAGAGAAGTCGAGTGGAAGGCCGTTCTTTTTTCTTTTTTGCTTCTCTTCCTTTGTATCTGCTTGGCAACTTTCCTGAATAAACTCTAGTGTGGCAGCTGGTAGTGTGTCTGTTCTCACGTGCGAAACCAACATTAAGTACACAGAGGGTCATACCATATCCATGGAGAAGACTCAGAGGTGTAAAAATATTAACTTCCAAGTTAACTACAGGCTTAATGCAATCAACTACCACTTGCTGTCAATCCTGATGACTTGAGACCCCTAGACCTGGGACCCACATTGCGGGAGCACCTGCCCATCCATGTGTTCTCTCTCTCGTTCTCTCTCTCTCTCTCTCTCTCTCTCCATAATGAATAAATAAATCATGCATTCACCCATTTATCATTTAGTAGTGTTTTATTTAGTCTTCCTGAGTTTGTCTGCTTTCCACAGTGTCTGTTCCTGGTGATACCTTGCTCTATTCCATTGAGGTCCTGCAGAATAAAAACAAACAAACAAACAAACAAAAACATGTTTTAACTTTCCTGTGTTTGTTGAGAGTTGCTTTGTGTCCTAATATGTCTGTTTTGGAGAAAGATCCATTTCATTCAGCTCTTTGTTATTTTGCTCTTGGAATACATGTAAGCTTCATATTGCTTTGAGTTGTTTAAACAAAGCTCATTCTTTTAAATTCTTTGGCTGGAAGTTCTCCCAGGTCATTCTTGCTGGGAGCCATTACTATGGGATGGGTGACTTTTAGAGGGGACGTGATCTTTTATGATGTTCTGGGACCTGCACATCTGTTTCTTCTTGCAGTGGAACTCTCTCTGTCTCTGTCTCTGTCTCTGTCTCTGTCTCTGTCTCTGTCTCTGTCTCTCTCTCTCTCTCTCTCTCTCTCTCTCTCACACACACACACACACACACACATATGTACACTTTTAAATCTAAGTTTCCCATGTCAGAGAAAACATGATGTTTGTCTTTGTGAGGCTGGATCACTTTGCTTAACATAATGATTCCCAGTTCCACCTAGTTTTCTTGCAAATATTATTTCATTTCTCTTTGTGTAGGAATAAAAGTCATGTGTGTATGCACCACGTTTTCTTTATCCATTCCATCCCTTTGAGGACATCTAAGCTGGGGTCATTCTCAGGCAGTTTGAACAGTGCTACAATAAACATGGGGTGCAGGTGTTTCTATGATGTGCTGACTTGGAGTCCTTCAGGAGAGGGTGAGACAGCTAGGTCTCTTTTAGTTCTGGGTTTAATTTGAGAAACCTTCACACTAATGTCAGCAGTGAACGTAGGAGCCAGTAATGCAAGGCACTGCTTTCCCACATACTCTTCCTGGTGTCTGCTGTGATTTCTCTTCTTGGTGGATGAGATGGAATCTCAAAGCTGTTTCAGTTTGCACTTTGCTGTGAGCTAAGGATGTTAGACAATTTTTTGGTATTTATTTGGCATTTGATATTTATTTCTTGGATTTTTGGCTTTTCTTTTTTGTAGCTCTTTACATATTTGGAATCTTAATCTGCTATTCAATGTATATTTAGCAAAGATTTTCCCCTCAGTTTGTACACTGGTTTCATTGGGTATGCCAAAGCTTTAATATCTTATAATCCAGCTAGTAAAATAAATTGTTTCCCAGGACACTGGTGTCCTTTCCAGAAATTTCGCTCCTGTCTCTGAGAGTTGAAACATTTGTTTGTGTTTTCCTTTAGCGATTTCAAAACTTCAGGTAAAATTTTTAAGAAGTCCTTGATTCATTTTGAATAGATTGATTTTCTTTTTTGTCAAGAAGCCATATTAGGTTTATTAAAGGAATAGGTAGGGGAAGGGAAGAGAAAGAGAGGGGAGAGTAGAGAGCAGAGAAGAAGAAAAGAAAGTGGAATAGATTGATTTTCAAGGTGAACGACAGGACCTGTTTCAGTCTGTGACATGTATTAAGCAAGTTTCCTAGTACCATTTGTTAAACAGGCCGCCTTTTCTCCAGGGCATGTTACTGACACCTTTGTCAAAAAAAAAATGGGGGCTGTTGTTGTGTGAATTTTTTCTGGATCCTTTGCTCTATTGCATTGGTTTACATATTTATATTTGTACCAAGATCATGGGTTTTGTTACTATGGATTTGTGATATAATTTAAGCTCAGATAATGTGATAGTTCCAACATTGCTCTTTTTACTTATGACTGCTTTAGCTATTATAGGTCTTTTGTGCTTTCATATGAGTTTTAGAATGGTATATTTTTCTAGTTCCAAAGAGTATCATTAGTATTTTGATGGAGATCACAGACCCCTGTCTTTGGCATCTTGAAGTTTTCATTGCAAAGATCCCCATGGCTTTGATTAGGTTTTCTCCTAGGTATTCTGTTGGTTTTGAAGCTGTTGTGAATGTGTTTCCATTTCTTCACCCCATTTTCTCTGTTGACATCTTTGTAACGTCTTTGTAACTGGTGTATAGAAAGGCTGCTGGTTTGGGTAAGTCAGTTTTGCTTTTCCTCTACTTTGCTAGGTGTATCCATCAGCTCTAAGAACTTCCTGGTACTCTTGGCTCTTTAGAATAGCGTGCACAGATGGAAATCACTTGGCTCCTTTGTTTCCTCTGTGAATCCCTCTTGTCTTATTCCTCTAGCTGAGACTTCAGGCTTTCCACTGAATAAGAGTGGATAATTTATTACATTGAGATTTGAAGAAAAATGCTTTGTGCTCCCCCATTTAGGATAATATTGATTACAGGTTTCTTATGTACAACCTTTATTATATTGATATGTGTTCCTTTCAGTGATAGTTCCTTCAAGACTTTTATCATCAAGAGATGTTGGACATTTTGGAAAGCCATTTCTGTATCAGTTGAGATAATTGTGAAATTCATAGTTAGGCTTAGTTACATGTTTGCTCTACTTACTCATTTGTATATGTTGAAATAACCTTGCATCCCTGGAATAATATCACTTTGGTCATGGTGAATGGTATTTTTACTGTTTTTGACATTCCATTGGCAAGAATTTTTTTGTCTAGATTCATCAGGAAAACTGGTCTTATGTTCCTGCTGTTCAGTGGTGTCTTGATTTGATTTTGGTGTCAGGGTGATGCTGGCTTTGTGTTTGGCAATGTTCCTTCTGTTTCTATTTTATGAAACATTCTGGGGGACATTGAATCCATATAGTCCTAGACTTTTCTTTGTTGGGGGATTTTTATTACTGCTTGATTCTGACTGATGGTTATAGAGCTGCTCAAGTTTTTCTTTTTTTTTAATGTCATCTTGACTTAATTTAGTATGTGTCTAGGAATTTATCTATTTTTTCTAGATTTTCCAGGTTTTTGGTATGTGGGTTTTCAAAGCATTTCTGGTGACTCTCTGGATTTCATTGGAATCTCTAGTAATGTCCTTCTTGTCATTTTTAATTTTATTAATTTGTATTTTTTTCTTTCTTTTGGCTAATTTGTCAAGGTGTTAATCTTATTTTTTTAAGAAGTCTTTTGATTAGTTTCATGTATTGTTATTATAGTCTCTGTTTTATTAACTTAGGAGTCAATATTTATTATTTTTGTCACCTACTACTTTGGGGTTTGGGTTATTTTCAGCTTTATAATAATGTCAGCTGCATCATTAAGTTGTTTAAGATCTCCCCCCTAACACCCCACCCCCCTGTATGGCCCTGGCCATCCTAGAACTCACCCTTTAAGCCAGGCTGGCCTCAGACTCAGAGATTTGCCTGCCTCCACCTTAATGTTCTCCCAAATGCTGGATTAAAGATGTGCACCACCACATCTGGCTTCTTCCCAATTCTCTTAACAAAAGCGTTTAGAGCTGTAAACGTTCCTCTACACAGGTCCTGAGCTGTTTCCCAAGTGTCCTGATAAGCTGTGCTTTCATTTGCATTTTATTCTGGGAATTTTTAAATTCCCGTCCTGATTTCCTCAATGAAGAAGCGTATATTGTTCAGTCTCCAAGCTTTTCTGTAGTTTTTCTTGCTATTACAACAGCATAAGACAAAAGAGTTTGTTTGAATTCTTTTGGTTTGTGTCAGACTTGCTTTGTGGCCTAGAATGTGGGCTATTTTAGAGATGGCTCCCTGAGGATGATGAGAAGAATGTGTAGTCTCCTTCTTTTAGGCAGAATAATCTGTAGATATCAGTTAAATCCACTTGATTTATGAAGTAGTTGAACTCTGAGACCTACTTTCTTGTTTTCAGTTTGGCTGATCTATCTAAAGTGGCACCAGGTGTCGATGTCACTATTTATTTGTGTATCAGGCTATATCTGACTTTTTGTGCACACTGATGTTCGTTTAATAAAATTTGGAGCCTCAATAACTGATGGATATTTTAGACTGTTATATTAACATTTGGTGCATTGTTTAGATTGCTATATCCTCTTGATAAATTTTTTCACTTATTGACATGTGCTGGCTTTATCTCTTCTGATTAATTTTTGCTTGAATTCTCTATTATCAAGTATCAGAACAGCTATGTCAACTTGGCTTTTGCTTCTATTTGCCTGATAATTTCCTTCCTCCCTTTGACTTTCTGATAGCATCTTTATGAGTGAGATCCATTTCTTGGAGTGCCTATTATTTTAATCTACTTACCAGTCTATGCTTCCTTACTGACGGGTTTAGGCCCCGCACATTTAATGTAATTATTAAGAGGAGTTTGCCCGTCCCCATCATCTTGCTGGTTTTCTGACCGGCTGGATTAGCTTTGTTTGGTTCATTACATTGAACATAATGAATTCTTTCTTCTCTTCTCTTTGTTTGCTGTTCTCCCATTGAATGCATTCTTTCCTGGTTCTCATGATAGACTGTTTACCTTCCCCTTGATGCAGTGTTCCTTGTAGGGGCCGCAAGATTATACAGTAGATGACAGCTGATGTTCATAAGGTCGAACTGCCAGGTAAACAATGGCCTGATGCAGGAGCCCCCTAAGCAAGGCTTATGAGATTATTGCCTATGAATAATTAATTGCTTGTCTATAATTTTCTTGTGTGCTACCATAATTCTCCCCATTACCACACATTTTCTTGGAATGTACATGTAATCTCATGATTACATCTCAATCTTATGGGCACATATATCTGTGGATGGTCAGGAAAATGACTTCTCATTAAGCTGTATCATTTTGATGAATAGAAATAAACTAGGATATGCCTCATAACTACATCTATTGTTCCACAAGGACTGTGAGACACTCAGAACCCTATTTTCTTTCTTTACTCAGACTAACATAAGAAAACAACAATTTCTTCCCAGTCTAAGACAAGCTACATACAATTAGCTGATTCAAAACCTTAGAGTAATTTCAAACTAAACTAAATGCCTCCGCAAATGCATTGTAAGATTAACTTCCACAAAATATATATATATACACAAGGACAAATTCCCAAAGGTCTAATTGTAGAACCAGGGTTATTAGCACAGAGCAACCTAAAATACTATGCCAATTCTTAACTTGCTAAAACTCTGGCTGATAAGACAGACCAAGATCGCTCTCTGCACAAATTCCTCAACAGCTTGTTTCAGAGGGCACTGTGCCCCTGGCCTCAGGTCACAGCCTGTACACCAGGAACCTTGAAGCTGAGGGTTGCCATGGTTACTCACACCCCCTAGATGTAGCCTTTGTAACTTTTCTTTTTACTGCCTCAAGCCTCCTGTTGAATGTGTATATAAGCCCTGTAGAACAAAAGAACTGGAGAATTGGAGCTAAAGTAAAATAAAGAGAATGACCATTAGCACGTGTGTGAGCCTTACCCCCTCAGATAGATGAAAACATTATTAAAGACCCTCTAACTTTCAAAAGTTTCCTGAAATCCCACTACTCTGAAGCATTCTTTCTGCACCCCTCGGTGCAGCCCTGAGAGCTGGACTCTCGCAGGCTGCATAAATTCCTTGAAATATCTTCTGCAATGCTTGCATAGTGATTCTGAGCTGCCTTAGTTTCTGCTTATCTTGAAATGTCTTTATCTCTTCATCAATTTTAAACCCTCAGTTGGAGTCACTGGCCTCAGGATCTGAAATACATCTTCTTTTGCTACTGGTTTTTAAGATTGCTGATGAGAGATTTATGTGGAGGTCAGAGGAAAACTTGGGAGAGTTCCTTGTCTCCTTCCGCCCTGTGGATTCACGGCACCAACCTGGTGTCTTCAGGCTTGCAACCATCTCCCTGGCTCCGTGAATTACTCTCTGTAGGTGTGTGGTCTTTCTCCACATTTCCCAGGTATCCCTTGATGGCCTCTGTTCTTCAAAGTTCTTCCTCTTTTCCTGTCTTTGGAATAAAGTCTAATTTTTTTTTCCTTATTCTGATTCTCTTTCATGCAGTTAAGAGGAGGCATCTTCTAACTCATGCAGAAACTGTCCTCAGAGACGAGAAGGGGCATCAGCTTCTCCTAGAGCTGTAGCCCCAGTGGGTGCTGGGAATAGAACTCTCGTTTTCTGCAAAAGTCGTGCATACTCTTAACTGTGAACCATCTTCCCAAGCCCCATTTCTAGTGTACTTTTTTTCTGTTTTTCACATGATGTGGCTTCAGTTGTGACATATTTATTGTCTGATCTTCTCTTCTGCAATGTCTAGCCTGCCATGAATTCTATCCAGGGCATTTTTCATTTGGGGGCTTATGGGGTTTGTTTGTTTTTATCTGTAGGTATATTTAATTCTGTCTCTTTTGCATCTTCCATGTTTTTGACTCAACATATTTAGTTTTTAAATATTGAAACTATAGTTATATTAACTGATTTTAGGTATTAATGCTGAAATCTGTGTGCCTTGTACAAGTCTCATTTCCCTGCTCTTCTACATAGTGGGTGATTTTTAATTTGATGCCAAATTCTGTTGGTTTTGCTTTCCTCATTGTTAGATATTTCTGCATTCTTTTCAATATTTTGAACTTCATTCTGGGACTAAATTATTTGGACATAGCCTAATCCTTGGAGGTCTTTCTTACAAGTGTTATATTTATGCTAGACTAGACCATAATTATTCTGAACACACAGTAAGACTCTCCTTAGTGTTCTAGCCAATGCCATATACTATGTGAGGTTTCTAGTCTGACTGATGATTACAATGCTGCCTCTCTCTAATTCTTCTGTATGAGTCTTTCTTTAGCCATGCAAAGCTTCTTCACACACACACACACACACACACACACACACACACACACACACACACAATCAGTATTCTGTCTGAACACCAAAGGCTCCTCTGCCAGTCTCTGGAACTCTGCACACCTTTCTCTGATATTGTGTCATGTTTCACAAACTCTAGTTCCCTGTAGCCCCCTGGACTCCTGACTTTATCTCCTCAACTGGGAGGCTGCCAGTTCCCCTCTTTGTGGCCCATATGAACATGCTTTTGAGGCAACAAGCTGAGGAAGTCACTGTGCTCAGCTCACCGGCTGCTTTCCCATCTGGGAAGGCTCTCTATCCATGTACAGCTTGTCTGCAGGAGTGGCCATGGAGAGCTTTCAAGCTGCCTGCCATGATTTGAATGTTTGTGTCCCCGCAATGTTCATTTGGGGACTTAATTTTAGTGCATTAGCATTCAGGATTTTTTTTAATTTATTTATATTTATTTGCTTTAGTGTTTGCCTGGAACTGGGAACTGGAACTACAGACAGTTGTGAGCTGTCATGTGGGTGCTGGGAATTGAACCCGGGTCCTCTGGAAGAGCAGTCAGTGCTCTTAACCGCTGAGCCATATCTCCAGCGCATTAGCATTCAGAAGCAGAGGTTTTAGGGGTGATCATGTCATGAGAGCTTTGTTTTTGTGAATAAGATCAGTGTCTCTGTAAAAGAGTATGAAGGAAATTGTTTTGCCTTCTCTGTGATCCTACAGTGTGGGGCCCCAGGGTTGGTCCATGTATCACATGAAGAGGAAGTAAGAGGCATCCTCACACATACCTTCACCAGACACCAAGTCCACTGGCACTTCTGTCTTGGACTTTTCTGGTTCTGCAACTGTGAGTGCAATTTTCCATGTATAAATGACCTAGTCTAAGGTTCTATGTTACACAGTAACAATCAACTCCCCAAATCTGGAGAACCCTTGTTGGATGTATTCTGTCCAGGATTACAGTATTTCCAGTAGGAAGGAACACACATCTGTATAACTCTCCTTCCCTAGGGTCGTGTAACCTTATAGCGCCCCCAGTGGTGAGAATTAGAGTTTACAGCACTCAAAACATTTCACATGGAGGCAAATGGTATGCTCCAGATTAATGGGGTTCCTTTAACTACCTGCTATAGTTGCTTTCTTCAAAGCAATTTTTAAAGCTCTTTCAAGGTACAGTGATTGAGGCCTGAAAGAGCTACAGTTGCAGGCCAGCAAACACTCAAAAGCAGCTTTGTTATTAGAAATAGATTTCTGGCCTTAGTACTTGTTTTATAGTAGAAGCAGTTTAAAGGACAAGGGACCAATCTTGCTCCCTATCTCTGCCCCGCCCCTACCCCCACCCTACTACTTCAACACCATTCTGTGGTATCTTCAAGAACTTTTTCAACACTGAATCAGCTGTAAAATGAACTTGGTGGATAAGAAAGAACTGGTCCTCTGCCCCCTTCACCAGTCTGCTCGACACTGCATCACCCTCCTAAGAAGTAATGGCTTAGGCACCAGATCTCTCATTGGGGAGAAAGGGCATCTGCCTTGTTCAGCTCTCATTTTCAGGTCTAACAAAAGGCTGGGAGGTTTCTTAGGGAGTGTTCCTATGGTTGTGAAGATACACCATGACCATAGCAACTCTACAAAGAAAATTAAATTGAGGTGGATTGCATTTTCAGTAGCTTATTCCATTATCATCACGGTGGGAAATGTAGTGGTGTGTAGGCAGATACAGTGCTGGAGAAGGCGTTGAGAGTCAGTCCTACATCCTGATCCAAAGGCAACAGGAAGTGAACTAAGACACTGGTCATATCTTGAACAAAGTGTGTCACTTCTTCCAACAAGGTCACACCTATTACAACAAGGCCACACCTCCAATAGTGCCACTTCCTATGAGCTCACAGGGCCAACTCCATTCAAACTCCCACAGGAGGGGTCCTTCCGAAGAACACGAGGTTGAGTTAGGGCACTCTGTTCATCAGTGACAGACAGACAACAAATGCTAACAAATGCTCAGAAGGTGCTTTAGAAGTGAATCATGCTTCAGAAGACCCCAGACTTCTCCCCACAGTTACCCAGGAGCCTCCAGGCCTGCCTCTCACTGAATACTGATTTCATTCCTAAGGCTTCTGGGTCTCACTCATGTGGGCTCTTTGCTCTTACTGAGTGTGTTGCACTCGGGATGTGATAAATCAGGTTTGTCAGGAGATAATGAAGACGTGGATCAGCATGAACTTCTCCCCAAAGCACAGTCATCTCCTGCTTCTTCAGATTTAAAGAGACAGGGAGCCTCTACCTTTATTTGGGAAAATATAGTGAGGAAAATTGAATAAGTGTTAACTCTTACTATGCTTGCAATTTAAATATTAATCTGTTAAATTTGGTGAGTGACAAGCACAATTTTTAACATTTAAATTGTCTGACATATAAAACTATGGTTTCTTAATAAGCCACAGTTGAATTGGAGGCATGGGGAGCCTGGGTGTAGTATGAAGTTTCTGTCTAGCTCCAAGGTCTGGATCTGCCTGAAGCTGTTTAGCTCTGCCTAGCCCTGAGGTCCAGACCAATAGTCCCAAAGAGACACACAGATGCTTATATTAATTATGTGCTGTTCAGCTTATGGCTCAGGCATATTGCTAGCTAGCTCTTGCTTCTTAACCCATGTGTATTAATCTATGTCTTGCCACATGGCTAATGGCTTTACCTATATTCCATTAAATCTTGCTCTCTTGGGTAGCAGCCATCTCTGTCTGACTCCTCCTTCCCTCTCCTTTATCACTGCTTGGATTTTCCACCTGCTTCTAAGATGCCTTGCCGTAGGCCAAAACAGTCCCTTTATTAACCAATGACATTCACCAGTGTACAGAAAGACATCCCACATCACTGGGTGGGGGAGTCATCTAAAATGTCACATCACAAGAATGTATGGGGTAAACAAAAGAAAGGCCTGGTGGGGAGGCTTGGCATCTCAAAAACAATCCACTCTGTTTTAGCAATGTAGTACTGTTCTAGCAATTTCCTCTGGTCACCTATGTGACATGGTATAAGGTTGTTCATTAACAGCTATTTCTTGTTCTCCCTTTCTCCACACAGGTGTCTTCCCAGAAGCCCTGACCTCATATAAACTGTCTGTAATCCAAGCTCCACCCAGAGTTCTATGCTATGCCTGCTGCCTTACACAGGCAATGCTGTCTATCGACCTCATTTGTTGTTATCTGAGTCACACTTCAGCTCCACAGGCTAGGACAGTGATTGACAGCTTACAGGCACTTAGTAAGCAAGAGTGGGATGAATTCAAACATACGAACAACCAATTAGTGACCTTTAGATAACGTCAGCAGATGGCATGATCCAACACAAATAAGTCTCATCTAGGCACAGCAATCTAGATGTATGCTAATCTACTTGATCCTGCCTATTTACGAGCAGAGGAAATCAGTGTTAGGTGTGGAAGGAGAAAAGCCAGAATAGATGGAAAGAAGGAATGTGAACAGCCCAGACTTTCAAAGGACAAGGTTAGCAAAATAAATACTGATGGAACAAGAGACTGAGGTCTGGGTGAGCTATTTTCAGCTGGAAAGGTCGATGGATAGGACATATACAGAGGCAGGCAGGGTTGTCCATGTATTTAGTCCCAGCACTCAGGTGGCAGACACAGGCAGATCTCTACAAGTTCTAGAACAGCCTAGCTTACACCAAGAGTTCCATGTCAGTCAGAGTGACATAATAAGAGCCTGTCTCAGGGGTGGAAATACACAAATGCAGAAACATCTAGAAACAATACTCAACATGAACGTGTGGAAGATAGAGAAAGAGCCAAGGGTAGTAGAACCGAGTTCTGTGTTAATTCTTTATGTGAGGTCAAGAATCATCTATAAAGAGATGGTTAAAAAAAAAAAGGCAACGGGATGAGGATTCTATGTTTGAAGAGTGGAGTTTAGAGCTAAGCAAATTTAAATGAACGATTTAAATATAACAACTATACAGGCTGCCGTTTTCTTCCATCTTGAATCAAAGTACCCTGGGTCTTGGCTTCTTTTCCTCCATTTAGTGTCTGTTTCGTTTCCTTGATCCTCTATTCAACAAAGTAAGCCCCTGCTTTCTCTTTCCGGGGTCTCGTGCATCCCGGACTGACTGTGAACCGAGAATGACGTCTACTATTGCTCTTCTGCCCCCATATTCCGAATGCTGGGATCACAGCAAGTACCACCTGCCTGCTCCTGCCGGTCTCTCCTGAGCACCCACCACACTGCAGAATAGCTTTGGTCAAGTTCACCCACAGTCATCCCCTTGCTGCTACCCCGAAGGCTTACTCTCCTGTTTCTTCCTCCTTCAAAGGCTTCAGACTCCTGGGCTTTAGCACATCACTAATTTCCCTCTCCAGGCTCTTGAAGAATGTCCCAATAGCGGTTTCTCCTTTCAGTTTAACTCATGATTCAGGTTTCTCTTTTCCCTTCAGAGCCTTAATGCTATTTATAGCTCATCTTCTTCTAGACTCAGGGTTTCTACGGACAGCTGCCTGCCTGATATTTCTCCTCAGCATCTCAAGAGCTGCAGCTCCGGTTTTCTCCCTAGTCCTCTTCCCAAGGTCATTGCCACGCAATAAATACTTTTTCACCCTTTCACTGATTCTAACCAGACCCTGGCCATCATTCTTGGCTTCTCTTTTTCTCCCAAATTCACTTAGGCCCTGACTCTAAATTCTGTCAGCCATACTTATCTTTCAAATCTGACCAGTTTTCTCCATCCTGAGCACTCTCGGCTGACTCACTTTCATTCAGAAGGCCACCAAACATCCTCTTCTCCTGGCATCCAGGCACTTGGGTAATCTTTTCTCAGACCAGGTCTGAACTGGTCTGTGGTATCATATAGTATGGGAAAGATGCTTGACAACATAACCTCTTCCACTTTAGACCCCAAGTTGTTACTCTGAGGAAAGGTGGCCAATGTGTGAAGACACTTGGGCATCTCTGGGGACAGATCTCCAAGAAACAGGCTTCTTGATGTCACCCAGCACCAACCTGCCAGTGAGTCATACAACCCTGGGGAAGGCTTCAGATGACAGCTGGATGGGCAGCATCCTGCTCCAAGACTCAGGAACAACTCAAGCCAGGGCCACCCAGTTAAGCCACTGCCCAGTTTATGACCCACAGAAACTAGAGGAGACAGAAATATTTACATGGCTTAAACAGCCTACTGGTGGGAAATTTTGACCTAGCATCAGATCCTGTGAGTGATGGCTCTTCCCTAATACCCTGTGGTTTGTTTTGTCCTCAACAATCGGTGAGATGCTCAGAACACATGACATAGCAGGAGTCAGGAGAATGTACTGTGTAGGAGCATCAACAGATCAGATGCTGTATGTCGGCAACTCGATGCACTTGAAGCCCAGCTATGGGGAACTCTTAAAGGACACACAACGAAGTGAAACTGAAGAAACGTCAGTGGAGCAAAGCGCCAGAATGTTGAGAAGCTTCAATGGGAGTCACTGGAAAAGGGGGAGTATTAGGGATTCAGGAAAATGGTAGCAGCTTTGTTTATCCAGGTTTTCTAAGAACTCTACAAACATGCAGATCTGAGTACAAGGACAGAGAAAACTATACCAAGCTACTTAGTTTGCTTAAAATTTGTTTAAAATGGGTAAATAAACAAAGAGAAGCCAGATATGATGGCATAGACCTGTAAAGTCTGCTATCCAGCTCATGATGTATGCATATCACAAGTTCAAGATCTGCCTGAATAACATGGTGAGTTTGAGGCCAGCCAGAGTAACTCTGTGACACCCCATCTCACAATAAAAACAGAAAAAATTGCTGTGTGGTGGTGGTACACGCCTTTAATCCCAGCACTCAGGAGGCAGAGGCAGTGGATCTCAGTGAGTTTGAGGCCAGTCTGGTCTGCAGAGTTAGTTCCAGGACAGGCTCCAGAGCTACACAGAGAAACTTTGTCTCAAAACAAGAAAACAAAAATAACCAACCAAAAAAACAAAGAGTTGTGCATGTTACTCAGTGGCTCAGAAGTAGAGATCTTATCTAGATTGTGCAAGATGCTGGGTTCAGTTCCCAGTATGGAAAAAAAAAAGCAGAACAAGAAACATTATGTAGAGAGTACTAAATATTACCAATGAGAAAATAAGCTAAAAGACTTCCCAGACATTCAAAATGTAAAAGAATTATTTACCAGCAAATCTATGCTAGAAAAAAAGGCTCTTGTATGAATGCGGTGAGTGTCACAGGCTGGAGATGTAGAGCAGCTGAAGAGGCTCCAGAACAGTGGCTGTGCAAACTGTGTGGGAAGGTCTCTTTACTGGCTGTGGGCTTAAGAGGTTATTTGGCGTATGGCACAGGGCAGAGTAAAACAGTTGATGGCTTTAATGCAGAGGCCAACACAGAAGAAATGGAGTATACTGTTTCTAGGAGTCTTATGCTGTGTCATACACCATAAAATCATTTAAAACTAGCTCGAGCAAATTTACTGAAAATGCTAAGTAAGAAATTCCTTTAATCACAGGGATAACAAATATACTAAGACGGTATAGAAAAGGGGATCATAAAGCTTAACTTGAAGAAAGGTGGAGGAAGAAGAAAATGAGAAAGAATAGATGAGAGAAATAAACAAACTCAATCATTAAAAACTCCAGCAGATCAATGAAGTTAGACATCTAAGTGCTCACATCCAAAGGCAGCTTTATACTGACCCACACAAACCCACCATGAGTGTGCCACCAAGAGGTTAAAGAAAGAACAGTGATGGGTGGACTACACTATTCCCACCTGGAAGAAACCTGAAAGGCCGTGTTAACACAGTAGACAGATTTCAGAGAAGACAGTAGCCCCCCCCCCCAAATGGAATAGGTCACTTCCTCATGATGTAAGTGCTGCCATTTTGGTCAAAAGAACATAAGAAACTTGAATGTTTGTGAAAACCTGGAAGAAGATACAAAAGGCAAAAACAGGGATGCAGGACCTGGAGCAGATCCACCATTCCAACCAGAGAACTGAGCACCTCTGCAATGATGGATCAACATATGATGTCAAGCTAGAGCAGAAGATACAAAGATTCTGGGAAGCAACACCATTGTCCAGCTGCCTCTCCCTGAGTATCTTTTAGAATATACACATCCAGAAACATTGAAGTCACCTTCTCTTCACAATCACAAGGACTGATCATTGAGAGAGACCATATTCTCTCAATTTTTCAAAAATTAGGAAATGGAAAATTATGAAGTACATTCCCTAACATCAATAGGATTGCTAAAAATCAGTATCAAAAAGATATGTAGGAAATCCATAAATATGTGTTAAGAATATTCTTCCAAATAACTCGTGAAGCAGAAAAAGAAAGTGTTTGCAATATTGAAAAGTATTCCAACCAAAAGGAGAAATAGACAATGCAAGAAAGTCGTGGGGGTGGCTGAAGCAGTTTTAGAAAAAAAAAAAATGTAGCACTAAAGTACAGATCTTACAAAACAAGAAATGTTAGTGGGGTTTGGGATTACACGTCTACAACCAAGATTCTGGAGGGCAGACAGAAACACTGCATGTCTGAGGCCAGCACGGGCTGCCAAAGCCTGGGCATATAGCTTATTGCTTAGTGTAGTGGAGATAGAAGTTTCTGAACTGTCCAGCCCAAGGTCCAGACCTGCAGTCCCACAGCTGCTTAGCTTCAAATAATCACACAAAGGCTTCTCTTAATTACAAACTGTATAGCTTAGGCTCATTATCAGCTAGCCCTTACAACTTAACTCAATTCATTTCTATTAATCTATGTCTTCCCATGTGGCTCCTGGCTTTACCCGTGTTCCTACATCTTGCTCTCCTGGGCAGCAGCTTGAAACATCTCTCTGACTCCACCCTCCTTCCCCTTTATCTATGCTCAGATTTCCAGTCTGCTTCTAAGATGCCTTGCCATAGACAAAAACAGTTCCTTTATTATCCAATAATAATTCACAGCATACAGAAAGACATCCCACATCAGTGTAGAGCACAATTGCAGCATATTTGAGGCTTGATTTTCAGGACTGTGAAAATAAATAAGTAGATAAAAAGGCTATAGATCGATGGCCAGTGTTTCCACATTCAGATACCAGCAGTTGCACACAAACATACATAAAACCACAAGTTATGAGAGCAGACTGAAGTCCTTCCTAATACTCCGGCATCTTTCATTATTACAAACCTTACCTTTATTCCCAAGGGGAATTTACATGTCAGTTCTCTTTAAAGACCTCTCTCTCTCTCTCTCTCTCTCTCTCTCTCTCTCTCTCTCTCTCTCTCTCCACTCCTCCAATCCAGCTAACCAGACAGAAACTCTAAGGCCAGGATGTGCAGCTTTGGGAAGCACATGAAGTCTCCTGTGTCATCCTCTCTGTAGATAGAAGTCCTTGCAAGCCCAGTCAGGTTCAGCCAGAGCAGGCAACTATGTTTCTCTGTGTAGCCTTGACTGTCATGGAACTCAGTCTGTAGACCAGGCTGGCCTTGAACTCAGAGATCCACCTGCCTCTGCCTCCCGAGCACTGGGATTAAAGGCGGTGCTACCACCATCTGGCAGACTTGGGAGGTTTTAAGTGGCATAGCCTAGATGTTGGCTTTCAGATCTCTCCTGGCTTTATCAACACGCTCACAAACTCACAGATGACATCTTCCCAAGGTTTTAAATGAGCCTGCTCTTCAGTGATCTCCATCGTATGGGCACCTTCAGGACTTTAGTTTCCATTAAACACAGCTGGTTGCTAGTTTGCTTATTCATTAAGACACTAAATGTATTTCTCCTGCGGGCTGGCCACAAAATGTGAAATGTGTATATGCATCTCCTTACTGAACCAATCTAGTTCTTCACACGAAGATGCCAAGTTCAGAAAGGACAGGAAGCTTATTTCAAGCTGTAGGACGAGAGGATGGAAAAAAGAGTGGATACTGCTCTTCTTTGCCAAGTTTGCAGTTCTCTCTCCCCATCAGTCACTTCTCCACACCCTGAGTGGGATCAGAACCATCGCTTCAGGTCCTGGCCTGGCTCTTTTGGCACCTGATTTCACACTGACAATGACCATCCCTGACCCTCAGGCCCTGTGACAGAGATTTCTCTGCTTTGTGCACACAAATGGGAATTTATAAAACTTACCACAAACCCTGGCTAAGCACCCTGTCTCTCCACTGGAGTGCCGGTATCCGGAGCAGCAAAGAGCCATGCTGGCCACGTCCGGCTCTGAACCTCTTGCCAGGGACCCTGGCCACTACCTCTGAAGGCAGCGCCCTGCTCATCTATTTCAACGTTCTCATGAACATTTCCCCTACCAAACCATTCTGCCCACCTCAGTGTGCTGTTTGCGATGTGTATAATACACGCTGTACTTTTCTGGTGCCCAAAGCAGGGGTGGAAGTCTTGCCTGTTTGAAGTAGGTAGGAACTCTTGGACCACTTCTCCTCGAAGCCTATTTGTGTTGGCCTGGGGAAATGGCTCAGAATATTTTCTGATGGAGACCTCAGTGGTTGAAATTCCATAGAGTTGCACGGCATAGTTAGCGCAGGCCCATGTGTCTTGTTGTTTCTGAACCTTTGACAAAATTAGGAGCAGCTGCTGAGCCAAGCAGGGATGCTTTATGATGTGTTGACACCTCCAGGAGGTACTGAGGGGAGTGCTGGGTGCCTGCTCAAGAGGACCCAAGTTTACGACCTTCCCCTCGGTGGCCCAGGAATGCAGCTGCCCATGTGCTTGCTGTCCAAGGCAGAAAGGGACACTGAGAGTCACCTTTACTCAGGGCCTGGCCCACCCAGACCCCATTCCTCGAGGTTTTGGCCTCCAAAGGAAAGAACAGATCTTCTCCTGGCAGTACACACTGCTCTCCGATGTTGCCGCTGCCAAAAGAGAAGGCCTGGTTCACTTGCTATTGAAGAACCATGAGCTTGGGCATAGACAGAGCCAATGAGAGGTGTGGTTACCCTTCAGGCTCTGTTGCTTTTGAGCTCTGTGGTCTGGACAAAGCACCTTGATTTTCTTGACACTTGAACTAATAACATCTGGTGATCCAAGAACTGCCTGATCATGAACTTAAGTTACACTAGGCAGTGGGCAAAGCTGTTCGTGTGGAGAATTTTATTTAGTGTTCTCAAGAAACCCATGACAGGGGCTGGAGAGATGGCTCAGTGGTTAAGAGCACTTGTTGCTCCTTCAGAGGGCTGGGTTCAATGCCCAGCACCCACACAGTGCCTCACAATCATCCTTAACTCTAGCTCCAGGGATTCCAGTGTCTCTTCTGGCCTCTGTGGACATCAAGGATGCATGTGGTGTACATATGTACATGCAGGTAAAGTATTCATACACACAAAATGAAAATACACAAATTTCTTTTTAAAAAAGAGAAATTTATGACATAGATTTGTTTAGAGAAGAGGAAATGAGACACTGAGCAATTGGAGTACTGACCCAAGGTGAGACTTTGGCCAAGGTTAAAATCCAGCACACTGTAGGGCTAACCACTACAGGGCAGTCTTAACTTTCTGCTGAGCTGGCCCTGGTGGTGACTGGGGCCCAGCAAAGACTCAGAACACAGCTGTAGTCTCACTTTGCTATATGTTTATTTTCAAAATAAAGAAGATAGATAACGTGAACATAGTGCTGGCACATCAGGTCAGAGCTGCTAGCAGAGCAGTGGACTTAGCTTCTATCACACGCTCGAGCCAAATTTATATAGCAGCCTGCAGGATCTGAGTGGTAGACGTGGGAGGCATCTCCATGAGATATGCCTGGGCAAGTTAAAATGTCTGTTGGACCCTCAGCTTTTTTATCTACAGTATGGAGTAATGAGAGCTGTGAGGCTCCATGAGGAAAGCACTTCACAGAGATTTTTTGTCCTATTCCAGAGCCCATGGTAGAGGTGAGGGTAAGGGCAGGGAACCAGACCTTTATTATGAAAACATCTTAGGAAACAAAAGAATAGAACCTCAAGTAGAACTGTATTTTGTACCAGCTGGCTCCCCTTAGTCTTGGCGTTCTTCTCTGTGTATCTATTTTGGAACTTCCTTTGACATAGCCTCAGCTTTTTTTTGAATGAAACAAGCAGTCCTATCCCCACCCCTCCTCCTGGGATAGATGAGAGATGCTAAGGATGTTGTGGGTACCGGCTTCTTAGAAAGGTGGAGTGTTACACCCTTGACAGCACAGTCTGTTCCTTACTCCAAGTGTTGGAGTTTGCTGTGTGTTGTGTTTAAGGCACATAATAAGTTATGTTTTTTTACTGGAGGTCTAAAAATATCCTTAAATTACCACAGAGTCCATTGAAATGATCTAAACAGTAAAATTCCTTCTGTATCACATAAGGAACATGAGTTGTTTGCAGAAGTTTCTGAGAAACAATAGTTTTATGAGAACTTACTCCTGTCTTTGGGGCCATGTCATGGAGAATTCCACCCAAATAGGCAGCAGAAATACATTGTCCATGAATGGCAGACACTGTGTTTGCCTGATGTACTAGCTACGCCCTTCTTCCTTGACACCAGTACCCTGATTTTGTTCAGAGAGGCAATGCATTCATTTTTTGGTGATGTAACACTTTCCCAAGATATCCTTGCAATGAATGTGATCACCATGACATTTTGTACATAAGGGGCTTTGGGAACTTTCACCCTCATTTCTACCCTGGGCATAGACATGATGGATAGATCCGTAGCTGTCATCTTTTGAAAAAGAGAGAAAGGGAGAGAATTCTAACTTTATCAAGCTTCTGAACTATCTAGTTCCAGCTATATCCTAATGTGAGAAAAAAAAAAAAAAAAAACTCCCTCCCATAGAGAGAATACTATAGTAGGAGCTGGGTTGACCAGATAGCTAAATTCTTTAGTATCAATAAAATGAACTGAGAATCCTGTGAGGTGAATGGGATACCTTCATATGTGATCATTTCTCCCTCTTTCTGAACCATTTTTTGTCCAAAAGAGGTAAAATTCATGTTTTAGTTATTTTAGCTGAACTTTACAATTACTAGAAGCCTAAAGAATTACCAACTAAAATGTCAGTGCCAGGTGAATTTTTTGAAACTGAGGTTTAAAAAAAAAAAAGAAAGGAAAGCTGATGGATAAATGGAGAGGGCTGTATTTTCCTCTTTGATCACAGTTGTTCACACTTTTCAGTTAGCACTTGGCTAAGCAGCCTCTTGTAGAGAAGGGGAGCATGGCTGGAAAGCACAAGTCATGGAGTTAGGAAGGAAGAAGGGGAGAGAGTCCCCATGTCATAAGCTCATGGCCTTTAGAAAAGGGTAATCTCGGGGCTGGAGAGATGGCTCAGCGGTTAAGAGCACCGTCTGCTCTTCCAGAGGACCCGGGTTCGATTCCCAGCACCCACATGGCAGCTAACAACTGTCTGTAGTTCCAGTTCCAGGCAAACACCAAGGCAAATAAATAAAGTTTAAAAAAAATTAAAAAAAAAAAAGAAAAGGGTAATCTCTGAGACAGCATAAGATCCATGTTCTTCTCCTGGTTCCCACTCAGCTTTCACCAGTCACTACCATTTCTGAGCCTTGGTTAAGTCACATCACTGACTTTCAACTTTTTAGCATCTCTTCTTCCATGCTCACTGTTGGTTCCCCTCTAGGCCCTAACTTGATGGCTTCTTCTGACAGCTCCTTCCTGTTCACTACCATGCCTCTGACCTTGGGTGCACTGTGAACCCCAGATCTCTACTCAACATTCTCTCCAGGCCTTGCTCCATTTAACACATTCTTGTGTCACAAGCTTAAGTGTTTGGCATAGTTCCTTTAAGATGGTGTATAGCTTACCTGTTAGATTTGGGAGGGCAGGATTTATTTAACTTATCCATCTCACCCCCCATAACTCAATATGACACATAAAAGACAGCAGTAAGGCCTTGAAACCCTAGGCTAGTTCATTTTATGACGTGCCTTGAAACACCAGTGTCCTGGGACAATCTTGGGAACTGAACATCAAAGATTCCATGGTCACATGGCTATGGAGGATTCCAGGCTGGAGGAGGTTAAACAGATCTCCATTGCCAGATTGCTCAGAAGCTTAACCAAATCAAGGACCCCCAGAAGAGAAATGGAGCTGGAGTGTAGATTTAATCATGGGCACATCTTGTGGAGAGCCTGCAGAAACTACAGGGTCAAAGACTGCTTTTTTGAAAACCCTGAACCAAACAACTTTTTTATTTTAAAAGAAAAAAAAGTAATCCAAGGTCTTTCTTTAAAATCTCCCAGCTGGTTGGAGGTACAGATGCAGCCTTCGATAGACTGCCCTTGAACTGTGATTAAAAAGGCAACAGTCCAAATTGGTCGAGAGGAGCTGAGTTCAGTTCTGTAACTTCCAAATATCTGAGTCATAAACAAGCACGCTAGCCTTTCTCAGCTCCTGGTCTCATCATGGAACTATGGCTAGAGATGCCTAGCTCTCTCCATGTTGTAATGCCTGTAGGCTCTACCATCTATCAAAGATAATAAATAAACGGTAACTGGGAGCCAACAGAATGCTCCAGGCTTCCTGGCATGTGAGAAAAGATCTTGCAGGTAATAGAAGTAAACACTGAAGGAAAATTAGTATTACACGCCTAAGATGTGTGGCTATATGAGCAGGCATCTTCCTGGAGGCCAGAATGATCCAGCTCACATTACTGAGATCCACAAGGAAATTGCAGCTGTATCTTGATAGCTGTGTCTCCTAGTGGTCAGACTATTCCTCTGTAGTTAAATGTCTTCTATGTCTCCCCATTACCTCCAGAAACCTAAGCATCAGGGAACATTCCCATTTGTCCCAAAAATATAGCAATAAAGGGCCTGTATCCTTAGAAGGTTTGCATGGTGGTTCTAACTTCCCATCCTGTGGGCCTATCAAGAGGGTCAAAGACAGAGATCTTCTGATCTACAGTGATTTGGGAGCAGTAAAAGATTGATTTACTCCCATGAATATTCCACCCACACCATAAACAGTAACAAAAACTTAAACCTTCCTGAGGTAAATCCCAAAGAGCCGATAACTAACTCTCTCTGGATCAGCCCACCCTACCTTGCCTCTCTGGAATGTGATCATTGATTTTCTTTTGTTCAAACTTCTGCTTGAATCATTTTGACTCTCAACTAAATTATTTCCTTCAAGAAGATAAAAACTGAATAGAAATCTTCAGCCAGTAGCATTACCCACCAAAATAGCATCTCGGTTTCCATATTGGGATTTTCCTTCCTGTGGCTGGGGACTGATGTATGAACTAACATTCAGTTCTCAAAGCTAGACTCCATTTCCGTTCCGATGGTATTCTGTCCAAGATCTTCATCACCTGACTGAGTAGAGGTTAACCGGCCTCCCATTCCCCTCTTCATCCTTGGTGACTCTGAGCCTTTTCAGTTGTGTGTTTTGACCCTTTACACTCTGTCACTTTCTCAATGTCATTGGATCTTTAGTTCCTGGTACCTTGATGGGGATAGGAGGTCCCTCTCTTCTCTGTCTATGTCTTCTCTTTCTTTTGCTGGGCTAACTACCTCATAGCAAATGTCATGACCTTAAGAGAAGCCTTCCTCTGGGGCTGGAGAGAAGACTTGGCAGTTAAGAATGCATCCTGCAGAGAGACCCAAATTTATTTCCTGGAATCCATATTAAATGGCTCACATCTGCCTGTAACTCCAGCTCCAAAGGATCTAACCTCCTCTTCTAGCCTCTGAAGGCATTGCATTTATGTGTATAAACCAACACACACACACAAACACAAACACACACGGACACTTTCTCTGTCAGTGTGAGTAATCATTTATTCCTCTGCTTCCCATGCATACAACCCCCTTTGCTTTTTCATCTATCAGATACTATTAGCAACAATGTTTTTATAATTAAAAAATATCTGTCTCCCCTTCTGGGTGTTTAGTTTCTTGAGGCTCACTTAGCTAACACTGGCCTTAGGGCCCACATGGGAAAATAGATAACCATGAAATGTTAGGTAAAGGGGCAGCTGTGTAATAAATTGTTTAGTCATCTCTAGCTTATTTTGAAGCTCATGGACACTACACTTTTCTGAATGGGATTGTTTCCTTCATGGTGCTGGAAGCAGAGGCCCGGGAGATTTGCCAACTTGCTTCTTTCCAGAGAGGCTGCTCTTTAACATGGTATGCACAGCCAGGCAGAGAAGCCCTGCAGGAGACCTCACCATTCCACATTCCACAGGGGACACAGAGAGATCCCAGAGCAAAATGCTTCCAGCCCTTAACAGAGCTCTTCTCTCAGAACCCTGGGGCATTCCGTCTGGACACGCTCATTCTGCAGGAGCTCAAGCCCTTCAGCTATTCTGAAGCTGCTGGGCTCTCAACTTGGATTTGTTGCCACTTCTTCCAACCAAATAAGCATGGAGGAATCCCAGCAAGACAGTCACCCACCGTGCCTGGGACTCCCCATCCTTGTCCGCCCCACCTTCCCTTTGGCCTGGGCTTCTTCCTGCACATCTTCTCCATCTTAAAGTGGGAAGGAAGCACTGTTTCCTCCATTAAGTTCCTCCCTAGTGTTTTCAGTTTTGTTTGTTTGTTTTTGAGATTGGGGTAAAAGTTAATCCACACAATCCCGGGCCAGTCAGCATTCCCACAGCACAGGTAAGCTACCTCCATCTAATTTCAAACATATCCCTTGTTCCAAAAGGAAACTCTGCACTCTAAGCAGCACTGTTGCTTGAGAATGCCTTCAGCTTTTTGTACTTTCTGAAAGGCCCACTGAAATCCGATTAGCATTTTGATGGTGTTGGGGGGGGGCAGGAGAGGTGAAGGGGTCATGTCTTGTGGGAGGGGTTTGTTTTCATGACAGCCCATCATAAAGCAAGCCTGACCCTGTCTTGGGGCTGCTGCCCTCTTCTTCTAGCTGAAGTCCCTCACCAGATGTGGCCACCTGATAGAAGCCTCCAGACTCCAGAACTGTGACTAAATAAATGTTCCTTTGTGAATGATCTGGTCTTGAGCAACATGTTATAATAACAGAAAAAAGACCTTTCTGTCTTCCTATACAGATTTGACTAATCTGGATATTTTATGAAATCACATGGTATATAACCTTTTGTGTCTGGCTTCTTCCATCTTAAATAGTGTTTCAATTTCCTCCATACTATAGCATTCATTTTTAGAGTTTGATGGATTGACTGGTTTAAAAAGGTGGGTCTGCTGAAGCTGGGAACACCAAGGTTCCTCTGACATGTACCCAGAGAAATGTCTTAGGTCTCTGCAGAGTACACAATGAATAGCAGAGCCCCCACCCAGAAAGCCAACATGCTGTGGACCAACATTACATTCCAGAGGCCCCGGGACCTGGGCACAGGCTGCTTCTCTCCAGAGATAGTCTCCCGGAATAGACAGGGGTGTCAGTAAGCCTGAAAATAACCTTGGCAGAGAGCCCCGTGCCAGAGTGATAGCCACAGACACGGTGCCAAGGTACATGGAGGCAGGGAGGGGCCCTAAATTAAGTCTTGGGCTTTGAGTTCTATTGACCTGGGTCTGGCTGACCTGTCAATTCTGTTCCTTTGAGGGCACAACTCTGGCTTGGCAGGTGATGGGTGAGAAGAGCCTTGGGAAGGACAAAGTGCAGATGCTGCCAAAGAAGAGGCTCGATAGCCCGTACCCGACCGAGTGCTGTGTCCAAGCCAGACAGCTGGAAGAGGAGAAACAGAGGAGCAAATGGGTAGATTTCAGCTTCTCCAGCAGAACTTAGAAGTGAAGTACGGCTGTTTGTAGGTCCTATTCCTTTGCTTTCTGTTCATGCAATGTCCTCAATGATTATTGACAACAAAGGTGATCAGAGCCAGGAGAGGGGACTGAAATAGAAGAAGGCTGCTGCCAGCCCAAGCCAGCTTTCCCCTCTTCAGAGAAGAAGTGTGATTCTTTTAAATCCTCACCAGTATTGCTGCAGTGCTTTGGGCAGTTGTAGAAGGCTTGGAGTTAGGCTGAAAGTGGATCTGGGTCCAGCTGTGTCCTCTAGGTAAAGATGTGTAACTTTCCTCCCCAACTCCTGTCTTTTCTCCCTACAGAATAGGAGTGATGGCCCAGTTAACTCAAGGACCTGCTGTATGGATTGAAGCTCATGACAGATGCCATGGCAGAGTCTCTCTGAAACTTGTTCTGTTGGTGGCTTGAGGATGGCGCAGCTGGTAAGGTATTTGCTGAACAACAGCAAAGACCTAAATTCAATCTCCAGAACAGATGTTTTATATATATATATATAAAATATACATATATGTAATGTGGTATAGTGATGCACACTTATAATTTCACTATCAGGGAAGACAGGTGGATCTGGCATTTGCTGACCAAGCAGCCTAGCCAAGTTGGTGGGGTTCAGACCAGCAAGAGACTGTCTCAGGAAAAACAAACAGTAAAACAATGCCCAAGGCAAGGATACTTGAGGATCAACATCTAAGGCTGACCTCTTGCCTACACACACACACACACACACACACACACACACACACACACACATACACACATACTTGCTCTTTCTTCCTTCTTCCTCTTATAAATATGAACAAAAAGACCACAGATCTTTGTCTGAACCCATCAAGTGTTCCTACCAGTGACAAAGTGGCAGCCCTGAGCATGAGATGTAAGGGGGAAAGCAAAGGAATATGACACATGAATGCCTTGTGGTTGAGAGGACTTCATGACTTCACAGCTCATGTCATCTGAATCTACTTCTGCCAGCTATTGGGAGCCTCATCTACAACTATGATTGGCAAATGCCTTCCATCCAGAGCCTTCTAGCATGGTGCTGATGAACCACCTGTAATTCCCATCTTCTCTCTGCCGACCTATTCTGGGGACTGCCTTTACACTATTATTTGAGTACTGTAATATAGCATCTGGGGGATAGTTGCTCTCTCGGGGGCTGGACTAACATTTTTGCATCAAACATCTCCTTTTTCATAACCCTGAGAAATAGTTTATATGAGTATCCTAACAGGTGGATGATAGAAGCTGAGTTCAAAGAGAACTCACTTGCCTATGGTTTCAAGAACATAAGGGTGGAGCTTCAGCCCAGGAGACAGGCTCCTGGGTCACTACTCAGAATCCCATACTCTGCAAATCAGGCATGTGATGAGCAGTTGCGTTGAAACCCTCCAAGAATCCAGACAAGTCAACAATAGGAAAATAATCAAGGAGCTGGAGATAAGGTTCAGTAGTTACAAGTACTGGCTGCTCTTCTAGAGCACCTGGGTTCAATTTCCCAGCACCCATATGGCAGCTCACACCTTTCTGTAACTCCAGTTCCAGGGTATCTGACACCCTCACACAGATATACATGAAGGCAAAACACCAATGCACATAAAAATAAATTTTAGAAAAAGAAAAGAATCAATCTGATTAAAAATGGGCAGAGGGCCTAAATAGAATATTTTCTCTGAGGGAAATATACAAATAGCCAACAGACTGCTGGGCATCAGGAATCATGGGAATTCAAATTAGAGTCACAATGAGATACCACTCACAACTGTAATAATGATGTATATATGCATACAGAGAAGATGTGGAGGAAATGGAACCTTGGTAGTTTTTATGGGGATGTAAACCAATATAGTCATTTTGGGAAATTATGGGGTGCCTCAAAAAAATAAGCCTGCCATGTGAACCAGAAGTCTTCTCCTTATAATGTACCCAAAGATAAATCAGTATGGAGAAGAGGCACCCACATGCCCATGTTTATGCAGCACTCAAGGCAGGAACCTGGAGACATAGGATGAAGCAGAGGCCATGGAGAAATGCTACTCCTGATCTCTTAACTTGATAGACTTGCCCTCCCATATGATCCACACCACTTGCCTAAGAATGGTACCACCCACAGTGGGCTGGGCCCTCCCATATCAGTCAATCATTAATTAAGAAAATGCCTCCAGCTTTTGGCCACGGCAGCCATCTTTCAGTAACTCGACAAAATGACGAACACCAAGGGAAAGAGGCGTGGCACTCGCTATATGTTCTCCAGGCCTTTTAGGAAACATGGAGTTGTTCCTTGGGGCACTTACATGCGAATCTCTAAGAAGGGTGATATTGTAGACATCAAGGGAATGGGCACTGTTCAAAAAGGAATGCCTCATAAGTGTTATCATGGCAAAACTGGAAGAGTCTACAATGTCACCCAGCATGCTGTGGGCATCATAGTAAACAAGCAAGTTAAGGGCAAGATTCTCGCCAAGAGAATCAATGTGCAGATCGAGCACATCAAGCACTCTAAGAGCAAGGACAGCTTCCTGAAGCGGGTGAAGGAGAATGACCAGAAGAAAAAGGAAGCCAAGGAGAAGGGCACCTGGGTTCAGCTGAAGCGTAAGCCTGCCCCACCCAGAGAAGCTCACTTTGTGAGGACTAACGGGAAGGAGCCTGAGCTGCTGGAGCCCATTCCATACGAATTCATGGCCTAGTGTACAAAAGAAATAAAGACTTGGACTGTAAAAAAAAAAAAAAAAAAAAAAAAAAAAAAAAAAAAAAAAAAAAAAAAAAAAAAAAGAAAAGAAAAGAAAAAAGAAAATGCCTCCACAGCCTTGTCTGCAGGTCAGTACTATGGAGGCAATTCCTAACTGACATTTCCTCTATACTAGCCTCTATAAAACTGACAAAAAGCTAACTAAGTAACCTGCACAACTGGTATTTGGATATATTTTCAATACATACAGAAGCATGCACTGCCTTTATCACCCAGGAATTGCCAACAATCAACAATCATTCCTATTCATTTTTAATTGTTTTAGACTGAAGGGCATAGCAAAGTATATGAGTGTGTGTGAATGTGTGTGTGTGTGTGTGTGTGTGTGTGTGTGTTGGCGCTGCAAATAATCTCTGACTGAAGAATACATTAAGTGGTCTGTAACAGGTGCAACTCAAAGAATGATTAACTTTGTTTTTAAAGTCCTTTAGGTGATGTGACGTCTGAAGAACTCACCCAGGTAAAAGAGAGAGAGCGGCTGGTAGAGTCCTGGCAGAGTTTGGTTAGTTCAAGAAGTAAGTTCAGAGCCCAATGTGGCCCCGGCTGCCCCTTGCAATTGGACCCTTCTTCTACCTTCCAGCCAGTTCACCTAAACAGCCTCCAAGTGCTCCCGGCTGTGTGTCAGCCCCAAGAACCTTGGTCAGGGAGCACGTGGCTGAATGGACTCAGAAGCCTGACAAGGACTTATGGGAGGGAGTGAAGAATGTGAAGGTTTTGCTGAGATTCTGGACCTCCAAGGGCTGAGAGCCTGTTCTGTAGGCCTGCCAGGGTGACCGTGCACATCTCCAACGTTTCCGTGGCACCACGCCATGGAATTGAGGGTGGAGAAGGTTCTTGGCAAGGAACACCATGGTCTGGTACATCTCATAATTTCCCTCAGAGGCCTCCTTGGGTGTGCTGTCTGTCACAGGCAAAAATGTTCATGGGGTCCCCATTGGCACAGCCTGCCGAGGACTTGTTTTCCCAAAAGTGCGGCTGGATTTGCTCAGTGCCATCTGCACTGTCTCACTGGCCACCCCGCCCGCCATCTGTTTATAGGCTGTCAGACAGCTGGCTACGGCAAGGGGGACACTGTGTGACTATAGAATGTACAACCACTGGCTCCAATGAGAGGGGCCCTGGGGCTTTTACCTCACTTGCCCTGGGATCCCAGTTGAGCATCCCCTTGTAAGCTTGGCCCACAGTGACAGTGCCTATGATGCCACTGACCTGTTGAGGATCTGCTGCTTCATCTTGCAGCAGGCCTGCAGGTGGGGTTATCTGTTTCGATGATTGAAGAAGCTGAGGTTCCAAGATGTGTTGTAAATTGGCCAAGGGCCGCAGCCAAGTGACAGAGCTGGCAATGAAGCTTCTGTCTCTCTGGTTCCAGAAGCATAGGGTCCTGCAGCAGAAAAGAACTCCCTCCTCCCACCCTGTGGTTCAAGGCCCTTTGAAGTCCTATACTGACCTGTCTATCTGGCCTGGGGTCTTGCCTTCCCTCATGCCCGTAGCTCATGTGCTGTCCCCATGTGGCCTCTCCGGCTTCCAGGTCATGACTTCTGCATTCTCCCCACCCAGTTCTTGGAGCCTTTTGCAGGGACATGGCTGTTGTCTGGCAGAGTCAGCAAAGACACCCTTATCTTGGCATCTCTAGGGTCCAAAACTACGGAACTGATGAGAACACTTTTTTTCCAGTGTCGCTCAGCGTGGTATCATTAGGTCACACTCTTGCTGGATCCTGTTTCTCTAACGCCATCCACTCATTATCCAACCTGTTAGGGAAAAGAATTAAAGGTTGTTCCTTTGGCTGTTCCCTTCCTGAAGTCTCTGTGACCACAGTTTTTATTGCTAAGGTGCCTGCTCACTACTGAAGACTCCCGGATGCCCAAGGGCACAGTGCAGATCCCCTATAACCGTGCCACTCTGCCCTCCACCTTCCCCTGTGGAGGAAGATGTTGAGGGCAGGCACCTTGCTCTGACTTTGTATGGACAGGAAACATATGCATGTATGCAGTGTATTACATCAATGGGATCAAGCCACACTTCTGATGGCCTCTGCCTGCCCCTCTGTGCTAGCCCTAAGCTACTCTGTTTTCTTGCCTGCTCTGTGTCCAGGAGGGCAATCCCCTCAGGCGGCAGCACCCTGTTCCCATGGTTTCAGGAGGCAGAAAGACAGAAAGGGAAAAGGGCCAGGCTATTTAGTGTTTCTTCACAGAGCTGGATCAGTGCCACCTTCCCAGAGGCCCAACTTGCTTGAGGCCACAAGCCTTACCTGGCTGGCCCTTCCCTAACTCAGTTCTTCCTGGTTCCGGGTTGTTACCATCTTATGGTGCTTCACAGGTCCTGTTGCCTTCCCCATCACTGTTCCAGTATTTGGCCTGTCTGCTCCTGACACAGCCACTGAGCCTTTTTACACTTTTGAGGGTGCCTGTGGCTTGCTCCAAGAAGCCAAACAGTCCAGGGACATCTCTGTTCCTCAGCACTGTCATCAGCATCTCTTGGTATTGGTACTGTGGATCTGTTCCCAAAGAGTGCAAGATGGCCTTGGAAGGATTATCACTCAGGGTTAAAGCAACAAGAGGCAAATGGCACAGTAGTAAGGTCTGCAGCAGGCAGGCAAGAGGGGCAGTGATAGGCTGACCTACTCAGCCCTGATGAGTCTGACTTTGCAAAGGCTCCTGGTCCTTGGTCCCATGGTAGACTCTAGCCATTTGCACCCGTGTCTGGTTGTTCACACACTTGGACCTCATCAGAACCTCACTACTATTGACAATGCTTGCAGACCTTCTCCCTTCCTCTCTATCCTCACAGAGGAAGCTGCTGGTGTGGAATGGCAGAGATGGTTGAGTAGATTTGAATTAGATTGATTCAGTGCTGAGAGTTCAATGGCCTGAGGGCATCCAGGCAGGGAGCATCCCATTTGCCCTCTGAGGATCTAAGGAGAACACAGTGAGGGCTTGGCTAGGGCCAAGTGCTTCCTGAAACTGCGGCCTTCTTGTTTTGTTTAAATTGGCAATAACAGGACATGCCCACCATCACCTCCCATCCTACCTTTACCATATTCCTCCCAAAGAACCGTAGGGTCTGTACAAAAACGTTGCATCTAATACCAGGGAGAATTATAAGATTTGATCCAGAACAAAAGCCTGGAAGCCATGACTCCTTCATCCTTCCTGGTGACTTCACTTGAGGGAGAAAACATTGAAAGAGTTTGTACTCTGGCTAAGTTTAGGCTGATAGCAGGGCAATAGGAAATAGTGTAAAGCGTCCCTTATCCAGATACTTGAAGTCTCCTTAGAAGAAGAGGAGGAAGGAGTTTCCAGGTCTATGAAGAGACCTGTCCTGTCAGATTCCCCTGGAAGAATTCCAGGATCTCAGCTCTCTGAGACTCCCTGGGACTTTCTATTCAACAGGTCTGGGTAAGACCTGAGTATGAGACGAGCCCCGCAGACAGATGGTCCCCAGGGCTGTAGCTGTCACAGGTGTGGACCCTTCCATGGAGCAATGGAAGGTGGCAAGTCTGCAAGGCCAAGGGCTGGACTTGGTGTTCTGTATGGTCCACAGTGTGGACTTATACAGCCAAAGCAGTGGATGGGGTGGAGGTGGGGGGCTTAACCAGCCTCTCAAAGTCAAGAACTCTTACCAAATCCAGCTTTCTTCTTCGCTGTGGTTTGAATACCCCCCTAAAACTAACACAATTCAATTTCCTTTGTGGTGAATTAAGAGAATGGGTTTAATCAGAACACAGTATTGGGAGATGTGACCTCTGGGCAGTGACAGATTAAATGAGGTCATCAGAAAAGGCGTCTCATCTGGTGGCTTTACTAGGAGGAATCTGGCTGGGACATTTCTGGTGCCTGTTCTGTCTGGGGACTTTGTGCGCCATCCCCATCAGCAAAAGGGACCTCGGTGTATGCAGCTTTCCCATGCTGATCCTGAGGCTTTCAGCCTCTCAGAACAGGACGCTTTGTGGACCCCCACTCTATAGATGTCTCCATCTGTGGTGACGAGTCACAGATACAGAGAACAGACTGAGGCCAGCTGATTTTGAAAACCTCTGATTCGATGCAAAGCAGAGCCAGCAGATGGAGTAAATATTCTCCAGTTGTGGGCAGTCCCCTGCCTTTCCCAGCAGCTCTCTCCCTTGAGAGTTTCAATCACCTGGCTCCAGTGGATTACCTCGGCCTTTTGCTAATAAACCTGCAGGACAACAAAAATACTTCCTTTTACCTACAGCAAAGGTTAAATAAACGACAGACCAGGAAGTCTGCTACTTGTTTTGTTTGTAATAAGAGAGCATGTGATTTAATCAGTAGTTTGATCAGCCTGCCAT
Source organism: Sigmodon hispidus (assembly GCA_004025045.1). Taxonomy (NCBI): domain Eukaryota; kingdom Metazoa; phylum Chordata; class Mammalia; order Rodentia; family Cricetidae; genus Sigmodon; species Sigmodon hispidus. The sequence continues at coordinate 33,522 of PVIH01003950.1, forward strand.
TTTTGTATCTATCCTGTCTTCCACAAACCAGCACCCAGAACACAGACCATAAGGTGCCGGACCTGGATGCACGAAGTTCCTTCTGCCATAAACTCATCATGTAAATTCTAGTTTTCAACTAAGGAACATCTTGCCTTCTCACTACAAGGACAATCCATGACCCCAAGCATTGTTGATTACATGGTTAGAGGGTTAGGGAACCCTCTCTAGTGTGAAGTCAAGGGTATTGCTAATCTACAATGCCCAGGGCAGCCCCTGAGAACAAAGAATTCCTGCTGTCAATGTCAGTGATACTGAGCTAAGGAACAAAGAGGGTTGTTGCTTCAGCTCTGCCATCTACAGCATCATCCTAAGTGGGTGAACACACACACACACACACACACACACACACACACACACACACACACGCACGCACGCACGCACGCACGCACGCACACCACACATACCATTTCCATCTGTAGGGCTGGCAAAGTCATGGGAACAGGAATATTCTTGAAGTCTTACCAGAATAGGAGGCAAGGAGAGGGCATCGAAGTCTTGAGAGCAGAGGCAAGAAAGGAGAGCAGAGAGCAAGATCACAGGAATGGGTCCTGGGCACAGGGGGAAGCCTGGAATGCCTACGTGTATGAGGTAATCCAGAGCTGTGCCCGAAGAGGTTAGGCTCCAACTGTTGTGAGTGGTATTCTCAGTGTAGAGAGTAGAATGAGGATGGGTATGACTGTTCATAAATATTCCAACCTCATATTCTTTCAAGGCATGACAGGATTGCAAAGTCCTAATCAGGTAAAGCCAGGGCTGGTCAAGTGACTCTCTTAGGTCCTGCAGTATCGAATGAGCCATCACTGCAGAGCATATTCATGTTATCCTGTCCTTTCCGGCACAGGGACCCTGTGTCTATCTGAGCCACAAGAGTAAACTGACACCTTGTCAACCCATGGCATTTGTAAACATGAAATGACCTGTGCTTTAAGACATCATGGGGACTACTTGTCACCACAGCAGAACCTGGCTCTCCTGACTGATTTTGATGGAAATCACGAGTGGCATCAGTGTAGATAGTACAGGGGGAAGAACATTAAATTATACTCCCTCCTTTAGGGAATATAAAACACTCTTCTCTTTTTTCATTATCCAGATAGCCCAGGGAATCAGTGTGAGGCTGGAGTAAATGCACCTCTGCTCAGGAGGTCCTGTGCTGAGTGGGAACAGGCCCAAGTTTCTGAAGTTAGCTAAAAATTCACGGGGTAGTTTAGAAACTGAATTTAATTTTAGGGTTGCCTTCTATTTATGGAAAAATGATTATAGTTTTCCATTTGTGGGAGTGATATAAAATGTAAAATTTGTCACTAAAAAAAAAAGTCTTCATTTTTGAAGACTTACATGAAGCAATAGAACACCGGGGTGCCTGCTCACAGAAAAAGATCACAAAGATAGTTTCCAAATGACTGACATGAAATATAGAGCTCAGATCTACCAAAGAAGCAGAAAGTTCCTTCCAGGTCAGCCAGAGCCACGACTGTAGCCCTATAGCATCAGTAAGGGTTTCCGGAAAATTTCCCGGTGACAGCAGCAGTCTCACAGTGTCATTCAGAGAGGCACAGAATAGAACTGTAGGTCTTTGAACCACCCTATTTCTGGAGCAGAGTGGGAGCCAAATCAATGCACATCAGAGAAAAGATCTGCTAGGAGGCCCTGGTAAACTCACCTGCCCACGGGCTGCACATAGGGAGTGCTGGCTCTGCTCAGGGTACTGACAAGCTGTCCAGAACAGAGTCAGAGTTTACCAACTGTCAGTCATGTGGGGACTGAGGAAATGGAGGAAACCCTAGAGGCTGTGTGGATGGGTGTGTGTGTCTGTGTGTAGAGGCTTTGTGTGTGTACTACAGGCTTTGTGTGTGTATGTACTACAGGCTTTGTGTGTGTGTGTGTATGTACTACAGGCTTTGTGTGTGTATGTGTACTATGGGGTTTATCTGTGTGTGTGTGTGTGCCTGAGTGTCCTGTGTAGAGGTTTTGTGTGTCTATGTGTAGTGTCTTCCTGTGTGTGTGTGTGTGTGTGTGTGTGTGTGTGTGTAGCAGCTTTGTGTGTGTATGTCTATGTGTCTGTATGCAGAGGCTTTGCGTGTGTGTTTTGCACACACATGTATGTTGGGAGGGGAAGTGGAAAGGCAATAGAAGACAGACATATCTGATCGTTAAGATGATCTCATGAGATCTGCAGAGTAACACCCCCCACATCACCCAGGACAGAGTCCCATGCCTGCACAGTGCAGCTCAGTGTGGAGATGCTGAGATGGCATGGGCTTTCCAGAGCATGGCATTGTGGGTAAGAGGTAGTGACACTGGAATACTAAGAACTGAGGGGGTCTAGCTACTGGAGATGGAATGAACATCATGACATCCCAGTCACTTTTCACTGTGTCTGTGACAGTGGTTAAGGAATCTTATTCTCAAAGGTGCCTACACCACCATATTCCACTACACATGCTCTTTTTGTCTGTGACCTTGACTCTCCTCCACAGGGACAGATCTATACTCCCTCATATATCTATCTGTGGGCTTCTGATGACTTTGGCCCACAAGATGTGGTAAAACAAGGTCATGTCACAGCTAAGGCTGACCCCACGAGCACTGCCGGGTCCTCCCTGTTTCAAGCTCCAGGCTGCCATGCTGCCATGGTGTGAACATGCTTTCTTCTCCCCCAAAATTCATGTTGAAGGTTGACTGTCATTTCGACAGTACTGAAGACAGGGCTTCAGATGGTCAAATAGACCAGTAAGAGTGGTCAATACCTTTCTTGCAGGATCAGGGTCTCCCTTGTGGGATTGGTGTGAAGAAACTCAGTAGAAACCAAGGCAAACTCTCAAGTTCGGTCTCCTCCGAAAGTGCCGCTTGCTCCTCCCACATTATATTTCTTCTTCTAAATTGTTGTAGATTTCTCTGTGTGTGTGTGTGTGTGTGTGTGTGTGTGTGTGTGAGAGAGAGAGAGAGAGAGAGAGAGAGAGAGAGAGAGAGAGAGAGAGGGTACACATTTACTATTGTGAGCATGTGGAGAGTGAAAATTAGTCCGTCCTTTCCACCATCTTTCTGGGTACCCGTCTCAGATCACCAGGCTTACCCAGTAAGCTCTGTTGCCCTCTCCATGGTCCCACCCTTCCACTTTTCACAGCATTGCTCCAAGCATTGACACTGTGCTCTTGAAAACTGTGAGCCAAAATGAAAGAATTTTCATATAATCACATAGCCTCAGATTTTTTTATATAGCAATTGAAGATAGATGGAGACACATATGAAGGGCAGAGGGGCCCTCACGCTGCTGCACTGTGAGAGAGCATGCACAGGAGTGAGAGCAGGCAGGGGTTCCGACCTGCTAATCCCACAAGGGAGACTCTGCTCCTGTAAGAAATGCCTGATTGTCATGTCACCTCAGTGCTGATTGCTAAAGAAAACCATTCTCTAGCTGTCAAGTGACCTTCTGGCTTTGAGTCTCCACAGATAGGATCACAGCCATCTGGAAGCCAGCCCTGAGTAACTTGCCTGACTTCCTGATCCCAAGTGTCATAGGAAGTTGAGGAAATGGCTGCCTGAAGCTGCTAAGCGCCAAGGGAGTTTGCTGTGAGAACATGATCTAACAGAAGCAGGGCTGAAGGCCGGCAGGGGCTAGATTAGAAAGGCAGAGAAGATGGAAGAATAGTGGACTGACTACATGACCATGCTCACAGTCCCAGCTTGGACTCCCTTCCAGCCCCTCAGCATCCCCAGCACGTCCGTGAGCAGAGAGCACCAGTGTTACTATGAATTGGCGTCTCCCTCTGAGAGCTGCTGATGTGACTTTCTCTCTGACAGAATGCTCTGGTTCAACTGGCAAATTTGTTAGGAGCAGGAAGCAAGTGAGAAGGGATGTGTGCGGGAAGGAAACCCCGTGCCCCAGCCTCTGCTGGTCACTAAACTACCACGCATTTTCTACCAAAACAATGTCCTGCATGGGAATATCACAAGGCCACTCCTGAAAGTGTCCTGCAAAGGCCTCCAGCAACCACTCTGCCTCACCAGCCCCATATCTTTGCCCAGCTTCAAACACCAGGGAAACTCCGGATCCAGGTCCCTCAGTTAAGTGCTGGTCACGGTTGGAGGCAATGCTGGGGCCAAGGTGGTTCCCCAAGCACCATCCAACACCACTTCCTTTTGATTCTGAACTGTTCACAGTTGAGGCTAAAAGATTCTGTCTTGTGAAAGGAGGATGTGCCTGCCTGGACAGCCCTCGTGGGCAGTGTCCATCCAGCTTAGGCAGTTGTGTCCTAGCTGAGAAGGAATCATGCTGCATTCAGAGGCAGGGTGCCAAGCGCTTTCCAGGGAAGATGCACTTGCCTCTTAATTAAAAACAAAGAAGGAGGAGGAGGAAGAGAAAGAAGAAGGGGAAGAGAGAGAAAAAACTGTTCTCTTAATGCTCCTGGAGTTTTCCTAGTGCATCACCCAAGAGGAGCTGGGCATGCGTGCTCACTACAGCCTGGTAGCAATATGAGGAGACTAAATTATACTTCAGACAACAGGATCTTTCGAGAGCTCCTCATTGTAAGTCAACTTTGAGAGTGTTTTCCCAACTAAAGCCTTCAAAAAGACAGTCCAGGTTCCCTTCTTTTGAAAGACTATTCACAATTTTTTTTTTTTTTTTTTTTTGAGCATCTCCAAGCCAGAAGTAGGCAGCTGATTCCTTCCACACAGTCTGAAAACAATCCTAACAAGCTTATCAAAGTGTGTGAGCTGGTGCCACCTATAGGGTATTTTTGGTACTGCAGCCTAGCTCTATTAGATGTAAATATTCCAGATCTAAAAAGCATCGTGAAGTCCAGAGAAACATTATGTAAAGAAAAATAAGTATAATCCCTCATTGGCGTTATTTTTCAGAGAGAGAACAGAGGCTCTTGGTTCTGGAGAGCAATCCTCGTAAGCAGACAGTGAAGACAATTGTTAGGATAATGGGCTCACTCCTTCAGAATGCAGATGGCCAGTGAGAAGCATTCAAGTGCTTGCTTAATTCAGAGAAATAGCACCGCATCCACACTTCACAGTGGGGAGTGAGGAATGGCAGTAATAAAGTGAACCCAATCATTTCTTGTTCCTCCTGGGTGGCAGGTAGATGGGTTGTTCTATTGGTGACTCATGGGAAGGCTGTTCCTTTGGCTTTGGAGTAAAGAAAGTATAGCAAACCACGGTGACTTGTCTGACTGCACACAGCCTTAGGAGGAAGGGATTTGAACTCAGGCCTCACTGAAGTTCTTACTCTACCTCATTTCCTCCCTGTTGCTGTCACCAAGAGCTCTGATGACATTCTTGAGAAGACCTTTGTCCTGCAGAGAAATGAGCGCTGTGTTGCGTCTGAGATCTTAGCTTTGTATCAGGAAACAAGGGGCTTCGGGGGACTATTTGCAAAGGAAACAGAATAAGTGACCCCGAGAGAAGCTGAAACCAATCCGGGTGATGTCAGCTGGAGAAGGCTGGTTATGTAATAGGTCTTCAGGTTCATTGGAGATTTTTGCTAGATGGTGGCCCCAGCTGTTCCTCATCTCATCTGAATGAGAAAGGAGGAAATCTGGCTCTGTAACAGCCTGAGGGAGTCTGTATGGAAGGATTTCCTGGTCTTGGATTGGGTCTGGGCATTAAAAAAAACCAAAACACAAGACAAAGGAGTGTAAATGGAGAGCCCAGTTGTCTTCTGTGTAGGCTTTGGAGAGACCAATGTCTGCTTTGCCAATGGGCTCCCTGGGTGTGGCCCTCTGGACTGTGTCTCTGACAGCCAGGGCTGCTGGAAAAGGACGTGGGGCCCTGAGGCAATCAGCCCTGACCACAGTGCTGGGGAGATAATGCATTCATAGTAGCCCTTCACCACTAGATAATGACAGGTCTCAACAAGCACGGGCACTGTGTGTGGGCAGGTGCCAGGACCCACTGTCTTGCCCCTGCCCCTGGAGGGGCAAATAAACTTCAAAGAGGTTCAGTTTTCTGGTCCATGACGCTGAGCTAACAGTGTGCTTGCCCAGTCTGCATGAAACCAAGGCTTCCATCCTCAGTGCCTCAGAGAACCAAATCAACAAAACCCTGGGCTAGCCCGGAATGCTTCTCCAAGAATGCCTGACACACACTTGATGGACGATAGCTGTCCTGATTCCCTACTCTCTAGATTCACACAGGTCTCAACAAACCCCACCTTCTGAGAGAAGCAGGACTTGATTTTGAGTTGATAAATCCTGCTAGGTTACTCTGCCGAACCTACTCAGAGTCAAGGGCACTACTTACTGCTGCGGATGGGATGGTGCCTAGAGAACCCGTTCACCTCCCCCATCTCCTCTGGAAGTATACCCAGGCCTGTCAGTCTGCCCAGCCCAGCTTTTCCCGGACCAGAGTGTCTCAGACCCTCAAAAGCAGGGGTTACTTACTGACCCTTTGGGCCAGTCTATCCAGTTAATGTTGTGAATGGGTTCAGCCCATCTAGGTCCCTTGTCCATCTAGATACAGATTCCAGATTCTTAGATCCAGTTGGCTTCCAATTTCAGTCCCTCCACCGACTTCCTCTGTGGCTTCAGCCAGGTCCCTTAATCTCCCCAGCCTTGTTTTCCTCGCCCATAAAGTGGGAATGAAGGCCTTGGGGCTCTGTGGTATGCTTGGAATTAGATTATGCAAAGCACTTGGCTCAGGGCCCATGGAACAGAGTGGAGGGGGCTCTTCCTCACTCCAGGCCCTGAGACTGTGGCGGGCTTCCCAAACACAAAGGTTCCTTTTACTTTTAAATTTATTTATTTATTTTACTCTCCAAGGGTGCAAAACTATTAGGCCTTTGATAGGACCCATATCTCACACTTGGCATTTTGATCCCTCCTGGGCTAGCCACCTGCAGAAGGAGGTGATGCTGCAAGGCTGCAGCCAGTCTCTGGCTGTGAGGGGCAACACCAGACACAGCTTGCTGCTGGCTCTGTGTGGCTCAGCTGAGGTGCGGCAGGTGCAGTGGATTTAATGCATCATCAGCGGAGGTGGTTTTGGTTTCCTGTGGGTTCACAACCCACCACCTGTCCTCTCTGAGTTAAGAGACCCAGGCTCTAACAGCTAATCCCTCTGCACTCCAAGCCCCTTGACGTTCTCAAGGGAAGGGGGAGGTTCTCCATTCCTCTCTCTTTGTTTTCCTTTGTTCTGTTTGTAAGTTTGGAACTTATGTAGCCCAGGCTAGCCTTGAACTTAACTGAATTGACTTTTAACTTTTGACCCCTACTGCCTCTGCTTTTGAGTGCTGGGTTTACAGGTGTGTACCCACTGCCTGCTTTTATGTTGTGTGGCTGTTGAGAGCTAGGCAGGCTCTCACGCTACACCTCTACTCTTCCTGTCTCGTCTCAGTTTCTAAAGAAACTCAACTCGGTCTCTTGCCTCCGTTTCTCTGATGTAGCTAATGGGGCTGGGGGGGCGGTTACTGGCTTACTTTCTAGGCCAACATCTGGGGGCCGTATTTAGGTGCTCGCTTAGCAAGGGAAACCAAGTTCTTTGACATCTGTACTTTTGACATTTGCAATGGGCCAATCCCTGGTGTAGGATGTGGGGAGGCCAACATCTTCCACCCCAGGATCGATAACCCAAACCACCTCCAGATACCACTAAACTTGGCTTGTGCACCCATGTGTACTTGGAGTAACTGGACTCAGCTGAGACTGGGGTGTGTTTGGGGCCCTCTGCTTCCTGTCTGTCAGAACTTGGAAGAGAGAGAAGAGGGTATCCCCTCCCATCAACCCTTACACTCTTCTGACTATCTCAGCAGGATCTAAGCAAGAAGCCTTCCTCAGTTTCTCTACAGAAAACAAATACAGAGGCACAGAAAGAGGCAGGAGCTAGCCAGCATAGATGACCTTGATGAACTTTTCAGAAAAGGTCACGCTGGAGCAAAGAGGCTGTGAGAGCTATTCTGTGCTTGGGTAAATAAATCCCTGGGACCCAAAGGTGGGTGGGTAGTTATCAGTGACACCACCACAGATGCTATGACTGACATGCAGGACATATAGCTCCTGTACAGAACGTGTATGCACACCACCTCCATTCTCCTTTCCATGACAATCACTACACACTGCCCTGGGAATCCTCCCCTGCCCAGATGCTCTGCCCCAGGTCACCCACTGCTCACAAATGGCTCCAGTGGGTCCAGGGTCCACTAGCCCAGCCCGGACATGGTATGCATGAACCAGAACAAAGGCAATGAAGCCATGAGATGCCATGGATGTAATCACTGTCTTCTCAGAGGCTGGCTCTGCCATGGTGCCACCTTTCAGTTCTTGTTGAAAAGCAGAAGCTATGGCTGGACTTGCAGGGCTGCAGACAGAGAGGGCTTTCTTTACAGCAGCTGGATAAGGCTCAAGGCTGTAATGAAAGGTCTTATTAGCCCCAGCTGGCGTCCCACTTTTCCTGAGCTGGAATAAAAAATTGCCTTGGTCATCCTTTCCCAGGCTAATTTCAAAAGCATAATCACCATCATCATAATTGATTACATTTATTTTGGTCATTAATTGGCATGCACTCCCTTGTTGCATGTGAATTAAATGCTGCACGGATATTTAGGGCCCGTGAAAGCTGTATGTGTTTTCCCCCATTGCACACAGATTCCTGCAGCCCCTGAATCCAAGGCATCTCCTTGATACGACCACACCCAGAGATTAATGTTCACGGTAAGGTGGGGCAAAAATGGGGTGAGAAGTTGGGAGAGTCGAGGAAGAAATGACTGTAGTCCTCCTCTTGTGGCCTCCAAACTTGTGTTCACGGTGGGAGGTGAGGGAGAGAGAGATGAGGGAGGGGGGGTGGGAGAGAGAAGGGAAGGGGGAGGGGGTGGGGGAGAGTGAGGAGGAGAAGGAGGAGGAGGGATTAGATGAACAGGGACAGACTATAGCTCTTCTTTCCAGGCCCTCACAGGCATCAGCAGGAAGCGAATCTGGGAAGCACACTGGTATCTTCTGTCTCAAGACAGAGCTTGAGAGCCGCGTGCATGTGAGTACAAAAGAGACACGATGTCCCAGATGCTGAAAATATGTACCCTGCAACTGCCTGCTATGAAGAGTTTTAAACTAAGAGACACCCTTCAGGTCTAGACCTAAAGATGGACCTGGTGGGGGAGGGCCACCAAGCCTCCTTATTTATAAAAGGGCTCTTATGTTTTGATTTTTTTCAATGCTATAGACCCATTAGCCATCAAAACTGAAGATCCTAATTCTGTTTAAAATATAAAAATTTGGTACTAGAGAGATGGCTCAGCAGTTAAGAGCATATATCATTCTTGCAGAAAACCCAGGCTTGTTCCCAGAATCCACATCAGGTGACTTACAACTGCCTGTGACTTCAGTTTCCAGGGGTCTCTAGCCACTTCCAGCACCTGCGTACATATACACATGGACACAGACAAACAAAGACACACACAGTCACACAGACACATACATACAGACACACACACAGACACACAGACATAGACACACACATAGACACACACAGACATAGACACACACAGACACACAGACACACACAGACCCACAGACATAGACACACACAGACACACAGACACACACAGACCCACAGACATAGACACACACAGACACACACACAGACCCTTACAGACAAACACACAGACACATACACAGACACACAGACAGAGACACACACACACAGACCCTTACAAACACACAGACACAGGGGCTGGAGAGATGGCTCAGCAGTGAAGAGCACCGTCTGCTCTTCCAGAGGACCCGGGTTCGATTCCCAGCACCCACATGGCAGCTAACAACTGTCTGTAGTTCCAGTTCCAGGCAAACACCAAGGCAAATAAATAAATAAAGTTTTTTTAAAAAAAAAAAAAAAAACCACACAGACACACAGACATAGACACACACACAGACACACAAACAGACACATACACAGACACACACAAAGACACACACAGAGAAACACATAATACATATAAGCTCATGCACAAAGATAATCTTTTTAATCTCTAGAAAATGATAACTAAATCAACAAAGGACTTCCTATAGCTCTGTTTCATGGTGCCCCTTGTCGGTAGCTCCTTTGAATATTATTCGCATACATACTCGCTGTATGATATAAGGATTTTATTGACATGAGGCTTAGGACACTTTACCAACCGGAAGTTTCCAGACTAGAACTGTCCTGTCCATGTGCTGACCTTTCCAGGCCTGTGACCATGTGTTCCCACCATATCATGGCTATTCTCTTTAGGCAGACTGGCTGTATGTCCCAAGAGCAGCTCCTGACAGTTAAGAGGTTTGGGGCACTGGTCCTCTGAGGAGCACATCTGTAAATAAGCCCTTAATGTTTCGAACTGTGAGTTTCCTTTAACTATTTGCTTGGCTAGTTTTTCTGTGAAGTTTGAAGCGACTGTCTGTTAACATTCTCTGCACAGCTGTGGGACTGCCAGCTAAAGATCCTGAGCAGTACTTTGGGGTGCTAGGATATCACCCCAGGACAGACAGAACCAGAATTCAAGAATACCCTCCTGCAAGCCTAGCTGACGACCACCCCTTCTGTGCCTCTTAGCTTCTCACAACTGGCAGAGGTCTTTCAGCATTGACTCCTTCTTACCTGTCACCCCCTCAGTGTGTGCTCAGATGAGACCACCCAGTGAGATCTCATCCTAGTGATGGGGGTCAGTTGAGCCAGAGACAGACCACAATGAGCAGGGCCACATCGAAGAGCATGGCAGCTTGGTTATGTACACCTTTTGCCTTCCGTTAATAATTACACCTAACCCTCATATCAGAACCCTGGAAAACAAACTTGGTAGGTGATGTCACTGGGCCTCTTCATTGTCCCTCCGCCTAATGTGACCACACTGGGTAAATCTCTGTTCTATGCTGCTCACGCTGGTCTCTTTAGTTGTTCTACTGAGGACAGACATCGTGCTAGCCTGGTAGAGCTGCTCGGGTCCAGGCTCTGACCCTGAGAACCAGGTAGCACCTCCCAGATTGCCAAAACCTCTCAAGGTTGTGTCAAATGAGGGTTCTGGAAGAAGAATACCTTACTTCACAGCCACCCTTCTTCAGCCTCAACAATTTAGCTTCCACAGGATCTCACTGTTAGGCACACAGCCCTTGGAAGGTGCTAGAGGTCACAGTAACAGAGACAAAGGAACAAGTCTTGGAAGCTTGACTTTTCCAGAGACCATGCTCTTACGTCTCCAGTTACCTGCTTTTTCAAGATGGTGGGATCATGTGGGGGTGGCTCAGGATGAGCCAGCCTAGCGCCCCCTCCCTCTGGCCATCTAGTGTCTTGATTGGTGGGAAAAGACCTGCCCCCAAGCTCCAATGGGCCAGTCAGAAACCTTCTCTAGAAGTTTTGAAGCTGAGACCACTAAGTGGTACTGATGTTTGAGGAAAGGAATCATTCACAGACAGTTCATCTGACACATGAACCAGATAGGCCAGTTTCTGCAGAGGGCTGTAGTCAGTCCTCAGAGGGATGCTGGTTTTGAGGATAGAGACCCTACTTCTATTTACTTTTGAACCTTGCATGAGCTCTGGCGTTGTGTGTGCATATGGTCACTGGGTTAGTGGTCTCTTCTGATGTTGTGCAGTATTTAACCTGAGCATCTATATTGGTGACTCCACCTGGTAACACCTTTGTACTTTCTTTAGTATATTATTTAGAGTACCCCAGTTCCCTGCCACTAGCCCCTCTTTTTCCAAATGTAGATGGAACTGAGCTCACACACTTTACACCAAATAAAACCTTAGTAATATAGTGAGAATGATTATATATATGGAGAGAGAGAGAGATACCTTCCCATGCTAGATAGCAGGAAGAATGTTCTTTAGACCTCCAGGGAGTACTTGGGGGGTTAATGGTAAGAAGAGGAATGGAAGCCAGGCTGTAACACCCCACCCCAATCTTAGGGCAGGGGTACTGGGCTCTGTGAAGTAGGGGCCACAAAGACTCACAAAGACAAGTGATTTCCAGACAATCTTGGGTTTGGCTGTGAACAGCTGCTCAGCTCCAGGCTGGACAACAGTGTCCACGCAGCCTCCGAATTTTCCAGAGGAATGGGGTTGAGAGAAAGAGTGATACTTTGGTCAGCTCCAGAAGGTGGGAATACAGAACAGAGAGGGTCATAGTCCGCAGAACACCTCATCCAACCCCAGGAAGTGAGACTAGACAGCAGCTCAGAGTTCATAGTTGCCGCATTCACCCCACCCCCACCCCACTCCCATGCCCAGGCTTTCTGAGTCTGCCCTATAAAATGCTAGGCACTTAATCTCAGGAACAAGCAATGATCAGAGGATATATTATTATTTTAAGAGGGAGAGAGAGGAACAGGGAGCAGAGAATTCAAACAATCCCTTGGGATGTAAATTTGTGTTCTTCAAGGAAGCTTATGTGAGTCTGCAGGGAAGCATCACTAACCCAGAAGGCTTCAAAGATGGGGTGATGGTACCTGGTTGTGTGGGGGGGAAGAACCAATATGATGAACATTAAGGCAGACACCTGCTTCCCCGGCTCTTTTTTCCCTCCCAAATATATATGTATATACATATATATTTATTTATTTCAGCGCTGGGCTTAAACCTGAGGCTCTTGCTGTATTCCTGCTTTCTTGTTCTGTCCTCATGTTTTGCTGTGATCTGGCCTCACATGCTCAGCACAGGGTCCCTGCTTTTGTGCTCCGGGCTGAGGTCTTCCGAGGTCTGTTTCTGGATCCGGGCCTCTGTGGTTTGAATTTTTCCCTGATTCCCTGTCCTCACACTACCTTGCCCACTGGTGCATCCTTTGCTTGCCAACATTTTTTCTTCCCCCCCACCACGTCACTCAACATGTTGTGGCTGTCCCTCATATCGGAACATTTACATGTACTAAAGTCCCTTCTATAATCATGGTGCCTGACCCTCTTGCATGGGTTGAATCATTTCTAGGTTTAGAATGACACAGTGTCAGTCTAGTAAGCAGTTCTTAGGTTGCATAATTTGGGAAATGGTGGCAGGGAGGCATTACATGTTTAGCACAGACTAGATGGAAAACACATCTGAAGCTGCTTATCTTGAACAATACAGAGGGTCAATTGACTCCAAATGAGAAGCATGATGACCTTACAGTCCTGTCCTAGAGGTAGCAGCCTGGTTGGGTGATGCCAACTCAGAATGTTTCTCCGGGCCCGTTTTACCCAGATTTCCAGGTTGCCTTCTCTCAAGGCTGTTCGTAGAGGTCTGATCTTCCACAAGGCCTCTCCACAGCTGAGTGTCATCACAACACAGGCAGCCAGCTTCCTCAACAGCCAGGGACTGAAGAGAGTGAGCAGACAAGGCCACTGTCACCGAGCCTGTGAAGAGTGTCCCTCCAAAGCTACATGGGATCACCTCTGTTCTGCTCTGTTTCTCAAAGGGAAGTTCCTCCCTCCTTCCTTCCTTTCTCTTTTTTCTTTTTTTTTCCAAGACAAGGTTTCTCTGTGTAGCCCTCACTGTCCTAGAATTCATTCTGTAGACTGGACTAGTCTCAAACTCAGAGATCTGCCTGTCTCTGCCTCCTGAGTGCCAGAATTAAAGTCATAGGCTCCCACAACCCTATTGAAAGGAATTTCTTAATCCAAGCCACATTCATGGGATACAAATGTCTCCTGGGGCATGTGTGTAGCAACAGGCAGCAAGATTACCTCAGGATGAAGTTCTGGGTCAAGAACCATTGACCTCAGTCTTTTGTCAGAAAATACATTAACCCATAAAATATGCTCATGGCATAGTGTGCAATGTGTAAAGCTGATTCATGGTCAGGATTTGGCCATGAATTTGACTGAGTTTGTGCCTTTCACTTTTATTTCTTCTTTTTTTCTAACTGAGACTATACACAGAGGAGTCCAACACACGTCACAGTGTGTGTTAAGACAAACTCATCCTCAGGGTCCCTCTTCTCCCAGTTCCCCTTTCTCGGAGGAAAGTATTTCAACTTTTTAAACATTTATTCCCCGTCTCTATATATGCTGGACTGTTACTTCTGGCTTTTGGGTTTCTAGAAGTTTCCACTGATTTGCCCCTGGAAGAAAAGGGCTTAGTGCCACTTCTTCCATTTTTACCTAGCACTTCCTGCCCATATTTGGCAAGTGTTTATTGCTGCCTATATGTGTTTATATTTGCCTGACAGAGACATTCTGTCAACCAGTCTTTTGTCTTTTCTGTAGTTAAAAACTGCCTTTTTTATTGTTGCTATTTTTATATAGTTTTTCAACATTTCATAATTCAAATCCTGGATCTCTTTTCTAGGATTCTCAGAAATTCTCTCAATTTCATCTCTTTTAAAATATATTTTTAGACTCTTGAGATCCTTTTTTTAGATTTATTTCATATGTATAGGTATTGCAGGGTGGTAGCATGCGTGTATGCACACCATGATAGTTCCTGGTACCTGCAGAGGTCAGGAAAGACTTCCTCGAAAATGGAGCTATAGATAGCTGTGAGTTACCACATGGGTGTTGAGACTCTGGTCCAGTTCTCTGTAAGAACAAGTGCTCTTAGCCCCTGAGCCATCTCTCCAGCCCCAATTTCATCTTCTCAAGGAATCTGAGGCTATCTACCCACCCACCCTTGTGCACAGAACCTAGGCTCATCCTTCACCATTGCCCTGAGACCTTCACCTCTGTTATGTCGGGTTGAGTTGATATTGCCTTTCAAGAACTTGTGTACTCCCCAGAACCTCAGAGTGAGGCTTCATTTTGAAACTGGATCGTTGTAGTTTTAATTCATTAAGATTTAGTAATAACTTTGTAGAGTGGGCCCTTGATCCCAAATGAGTGGAGTACTTTAGGGAGAAAGAGACATGCAGATGGACACATTCAGAGGGAAGACAATATAAAGACAGACAGAGATGGCCATGTGGAAGCAGACTGGGGGATGTGCTACCACCAACACCTGAACTCAGCAAAGCTGAAGGCAGCAAGAAGGCTCCTGCCTTGAGGCCTCAGAAGGAGCATGCTCCACTGCCACCCTGATTGCCAATTTCTTACCTCAATGGCTACCTAAAGGAGTCAGTTTCTGTTCACTTGAGGTACAGTAGTTCTTAACCCCTACCCCCCAGATCCTCAGTATCAGTTCAGTTTAAGATACCTATTATCAATCATGGTCTGAAAGAATGAGATGAAAAATTCCAGAAATAAGCAACATTTTAAGTTCTAAGCAGCATGATGAAATCACATGCCATCTTCTCTACCTTGCCTGAGAAGTGCATCAGGCCTCCCTTTGCAGGGCGTGTCTACACTGTATATGCTACCCACCCTACAGTCATTTCCTCTTGATTGTGACTCTTTGATGCAACATTGTAACATTGTGTTTGGTAACCCCATCTTGCTTAATAACGGCTCCAAAGCAGTGGAGCAGTGAGTTTCAGATTGCTGAGGACAGCTGCCGCTGCTTCCTCTAAGTTCTTGGCTTAAAGAGGAAAGAAGATTGCTGTCGTGTCCAACAAGAATGAAAAGCAGAATGTTTAATAATGTCAACACTACATCCAGGGAGGGTTTGGTACCATCTGCTGGGTCTTAGGACATGGTCCCTGTGGATAAAGGACAACAAATGTCCTTTACACCAGCTGGAGGACACTAAACTTTCTGACCAGTGTTTTAAAGTCTTTCTTAGCTTATTCTTTCATTTGGTAGCATATACCTTCATTGGTTACCTGGAAAGAAAACATAGAACTTTAGCTGGTATTTGTTTGTTTTGTTTTTTAGTATTTGCATGGATGTACTATTTTAGTCTGTTCTTAAACATTAATAATGATTGTATTCTTCATTGGATTTTAGGTTAGTGTGGTAGTTTGAATGTAATTGGCCCCCATAATATCATGGGGAGTGGCACTATTAGGAGGCGTGGCTTTGTTAGAGGAAATGCGGCACTATGGGGGTGGGCTTTGGGGTTTCCTATGCTTAGGATACTTACTTCTCAACATCTCAGTTGACTTCCTGTTACCTGGAAGATACAGGACTCTCAGTAGTTCCTCCCTTACCATGGGAGGTGCCTGCATGCCACCATGTTCCTTACTATGATGATGGATTGAACCTCTGAAACTGTAAGCTGCCCCCTCAATTAAATGTTTCCCCCAAAGAGTCACCATGGTTATGGTGTCTCCTCATAGCAATAAAAACCCATACTAAGACAGCTGCGAATCATTTTCCTTTAGAATTTAAAACAATACCAACCTTTAAAAATTTATTTGCTCACTAGACATGGTGGCACATTCTATAATCTCTGCATTCAGGAGGCTGACACAGAAAGACTGTGGTTCAAAGCTAGCCTGGGCTGAATTTAAGATCTCCCTCTCAAATCTAGGATATTGCATAATCAGACAATTTGCTATTTCTAATTTAATTTCTCTGGTCTCAATTGGTCTGATGTCATCTTATCCAGAGTCACTGTATTCTACCCTTCCTGGTCAGTGTTTAGTCATAGTGGGAGAGAGACAGAGACCTAGCTGGAAAGCAATCAGAAAGAGAGGCAGGATTCAGGCATCTAAGTCCTTCTAAACAGACTTTAACTAGTCTCCACTATTTGGGGGTGTTTGTTTGCTTGTTTTTGAGACAGGGTCTCACTATATAACCCTAACTGGCCTGGAACACACTATGTTGGCCAGGCTGGCCTTGAATTCATAGAGATCTACTTGCCTTCTGTTCCATTGTAAATAATTGTCCTGCCTACTGGTTTAATTAAAGTCTGATTGGCCAAAGGCAGACAGGAAGTTTGGGTGGGGCTCCCAGACTAAGAAAACTCTGGGAACATCTCAGAGCAGAGCAGAAATGCAGCAAAGATGTGAAAGAGAGCCAAATGAGTTGCCAGGAGACACAGAGGAAAGAAGTTGAAATGCTGCTCTGAGAAAAGGTACCGAGCCACATGGCTGAGCAAGAGAAGAAAGATGGGTTAGCTTAAAGGTAAAGAGCTCGTAAATTATATGCCTGGGCCCTAGGCCAATCAACATAAAATTAACACAAGTGTCCGTGTGATTATTTGGGCCTAAGCAGTGGAGCTGCAAGTGGGTCCGAACCTCAAGGCTAGAACAAAATGTCTGGGCCCAAAACCTCATACAACATGCCTCTGCCTCCCAAGTGCTGCTCCCAGCCCCAGCTTTGTCTAGTACCTGGTGGCTACTGGTTGCTGAGGTTTTTAGCCTCCTCTTGGCTCATGTATCCCTGTACTGATGGCCTGGGTTCAGCACTGGCCAAGTGCATGCCCTGTTTACCTCTTCTTACTGTTTTGCCGCTGTCTTCATCTCTTGGATTACAGTCTTTAGGAATCCCCATCTTCACCACCCTACAGCAGTCTTTAGGGGAGCGGACACAGCCTCTGCTCTCAGGAGGCCACTACCCGTGTTTCTAATCTCACTTGGATGCTGTTCTGGAGCAGAGGGTAAGTGCATCTGAAGCCCACCCCAAAAAGCCTTTTCAGCATTACTTCATCCAAAATAGCATTACTGTCAGTAGCTCCATAAAGTATGTTTTTTATAATAGTATCTTACTGTATAACCATTTGCATCAGGCATATTTCTCAAGCACTGTGCCCTTTCTATCTCTATGCATCTGTTGTGAGTATGGTTGGTTCCACAGGAGACTCTTGGAGAACTGAGTCAAGGAATTCTGCAAACCCTGCACTCGTAAGGTTATGATCTGGCCAGTGAAACCACCCATGACATTCTAGCCTCTAGAAGTCTCTTTTCTTGATGTCTGCTACTACAGCCCTTCAGAGACCGGAGACACCATAGAGAAAAGTCATGAGTCTGGATGTGGGGGTCATAAAGAGGCTTCTTGCTGCCACAGGCACCTTGGACGGCCACATGCAGGGTGCTGGCACAGACCTTTAACTGCCTCACCTTGCCACACATGGGAAAACAGCCCCAGAATGTTTCCTTAGACAAGCATTTCTGTGACTTACAGGAATGAAGTGTCACCTTTAATTCCTGGGTCCAGAGGTCCCAAAATGAATTTAGAATAACTAAATACTCTCAGTTCACAGGGACACTGAAAAAAGCAACCGATAATTACAGTTTAGGAGCCATGGAGTGGTCCAAAGAGACCGAGGCCATCCATATAAGACCAAAGAAAGAATTTTGTTTACGAATTTCTCATTTATGCTCCACCTACTTCCAAAAAGAATTTAGAGTGGTTGACAGGGGGAGTAAACAAAGATCCCCAGCTTTCAGACTATGCCAACTGCTAAAAGGGGTGGAGGGGGTAGAATACATTGGCTGTTCTGCCAAGAAGAAAGACACCCTGGGCCCAAATAAATCATAAGAAGCCACACATGTGCACAACAAACAGCCACCCATGGGTGCCCAGCCCCAGCTCTGAGAGCAGCAAAATCCCAGGGTGCTCAAGTCTCTCTAGTGAAATGCTATTTGTATAGAACCTACTATGTCTACCCTCCATGTGCATTCAGTCATCTCCACATGGCTTGCAATGCCCAGTGCAATGTAGACAGCATACTGTGGACATATTTGCTAAACTATATTCTTCAAGAAACAATGATTTTTTATTCTGGATATGGTTGGTTGGTTGGTTGAACCTCCAGGTGTAAACCTATGAACAGGGAGGGCCCTGAACAAGAGGATTCCCTCAAAATATTCTTCTCTGAACATTATGAAGCAATAGAAATTTCTTTCAAATATTGTTGTATTAAATCACTGGCTCTACTCTAGGCACCTGACTATAATTTGAATTCTTAATGTTCCTAGAAAGCCATACAAGCAAATGTGCTTATTTACCAGGTGGTAAATGTTCATTGGTCTGGGTGTACCTTTATGTTCACCAGTCTAGGAGTACCCTATGTTCATTGTCCGAGAGCGCCTGCTTACTTGGGCAGCGGGGATTGTTAAGTGTTAAATCTCAGCATTGTCAGAAGAAAGAATAGGCAGGGCTGGGGTATGATAAAGGGAAGTCCGTTTTTCAAAAAGTGTTAAATTGTCTTCTTTTTTCTGAGTAGAAATTTCTCCTTTCTTTTTCTGTTGCTGTGGCTATGGAAACGGTAAAGGTAGAGGTGCTGGCGAGCCCTAGTCGAGCTCAGAAAATAAGACGGCAGCCAGCCGTGGCGCTCCGGAGCCTGTTTCCTTCTCCTCCTCTCCGTGACACCGCTTGCCGCCGCCGCCTCCTTACCCTTCGTGCGGCAGTACCAGTGAGCTGTGGGATAACAGGACCCCTTCCCAGAGCTAAACGCAGCTGGGGAAGCTGGGGCCAGGACAGGGACAATGACAGTGAAGGAGATGGGAAAGGCATTCCAGGAACAGGATCGGGAGAGAGTAGGCAAGCTGCCGCGGAGATGGCGGAAGAGTGCAGCTTCCCACCAAGAACCCCTGGCGGGCTGGGTCTCGGGGCACCCGGAGCGCGGCAATGGGTACAATTCCGTGCCTCCCACTGCCACACCCTCTCTGGGAACACTCGCATTGTGGGACCGACACCATGGTGTCCCGTGGGCCGGCCTGGAGCGGGCACCTCCAGGGGAAGAAGACAGAGGAGAGGATGCGAAACTGGTTCATGCCGCTGTGTTCATAGTGGCGCGGCCGCGGCACGACTGCCGCACGACCAGCCAACCTGACCGCACTGTACTGCAAAGACTCTCCCAAGGGGAAAGGTGGAACTTCGTGGTTAGCGGGAGGAAGTCAAGGGAAACACAGCATCCTCCAGAGCTCCAGGACTCACTTCTTCGTAGAGGAGAGCCAAGAAGTCCCTCTACCACGCCACACAAGACATAATTACATAGGAGTAATTATTATATTGGCAATAATGACCTAACCCTAACCCTAACCCTAACCCTACTTCCACCAAGGAGAAAATAACCCAGGTTGGGTTATATATATATTATAATATATATATATATATATATATATATATATATATATATATATATATATATATACTGCCTTTCCTTGCTCTCATTGCCCTCTGAAAGCTGACGTCTTGTGGAGCCTTGCTTTTCCTCATTTTGTATGACATGTTTTTAGGTGAGGAACATTAGTTTAGGACTTTGGGAGCTTAAGGGCCCGTGGTCAGCTAAGTTTTTATATTATTCATTATAACTAGCACAGAAAATTTACCAAATAAATCAGCTTAGAGCAGAGGTTATAGCCTTTGACTATTTTTTTTTAAAAGGTTTGGCATAATTTAAAAAGGCTATTTGGTCCTTCCTGGGTTCTCACTTGTGTTTTGATTGGTGGGGTGGTGCTTTTAATCATTTTTCTCTTTATTGCCTGCAGCACATCTGACAGCAGCAATGTCTAAGGTTCCAATGGCTCTTAGACATCCTGCTCATAGCCCTCCACAGGAGCTTATGTGTGCCAACCTAAGACAGGCACAGTTTAGTTGCTGAGCTCTCCTGAGGTGGGGTCAACAAGGTCAGGGCAAAGAACTCTGACTCCCGGTGAGTGCTCATGTATTAAAATAAAAAGGGTAAATATGTAATAGGATAGGCTAGGGCCAAGGAAATTGACTCAAACCTGTTACCGAGGCATGCAAATAATATACTTTCTTATGAACCTAGAATCTGCCTGCAGGCCTAGCAATAGCCACTGTCCAACAGTTCTGATTGCTCAGAATCTGCCTCATAACAGGTAATGCCTAGAGTTCAGGATTGTGCCCAGCCAATGAAGGACAGACATACAATATCACCAGATTGTGACGCAGTCTGGATGCTGGGAGGGGAGGAGGGTATATAAGGCTCTCCTCATTGTTGAATAAAGGAGTTCATCCTTTTCAACTGACTCCCGGGGTCTGTGTCATTGACTCTGCAACTTCTCATCCCCTGTTAGGACCCAGGAGCAAGAGAGGGTCCAAGTCACAGAGCTGGATCAGAGGCAAGCCCCACTTCCATCACAATGCAGAGAACTGAGAATCATGGGATTCTATACTCTTACTTCCCATGGCATCCTGAAGTCCAGGCCCAGAAATCCTCAGTATCTCTAAACTCCAGAGCCCCAATGTTTTCTAAACCACCAAGAGCCAGTGTCAGAGGCTAGGTGGTCACCACAGGGTGATACCCCTAATCCAAAGCTCCCTACAGCCTTCTCAGCCCACAGCCATTTTCAAAAATGGAGCTCACAGTGGCCTCCCCTGCTGGCATGGAGTCTGTCTGGCATAGGAGGTATCTGTATTGACTTTGGTCTATGTTCCAAAGGATCAGGAGGACAGATATTATTGAAGCATCATTCAGGACTCCTAGCCTCAGTGTTTCTGAGCATAAAAAGCCTAGAGATTGAAAATACCTTTAATTTAGTAAGCAATCCTATTATAGGCCTGGATGGTTCTTAAGCAAACATCAGCCTGGATTTTGGGACAGTCTCTCCTAAGGTGTGTGTGTGGTTATATGTATGTATATTTAGTAAAACCTGGAATATCAAGGGATCAACCCACAGTCAAACTAGAAAGAGATCATTCTGGGTCTCCAGGAGTTCTAGGGATAACAGAGCAGTGGTAACTCACACTTTTTTCCCAGCACAGGGATCCAGAGAATCTCTGTGAGTCCAAGGCCAAACAGCTGGGCTTCAATGGCACACACCTTTAATCTCAGCATGGGAAAAGCCAGGAGTGGTGACCTCTGCCTAACTTGACTGTGGTTTGATCTCTTGATATTCTAGATTTTATTAACTATGTAACATATCACCACATGTGTACATGTAAGTAAAAATGGACATGCTGTTCTGGGTGTCCTTTGACAAGTTCTGACAAATCTAGGTGGTGAATTTTAGAATTATCTTATTTAAACTATGCCCCAGGTAGCATATTTTATGTGGCATCAAACCAAAGAGGTAAAGTAGATCTTAAGAAGTCAGGAGAAGAGCAGTGTGTGAAGGGGTTCAGACCTGAGCAAGACTGCCCAGGAGTGTAGCCAAATACTGCCATTTTTTTGTTTTTTAAATGTTTTTATATGTGTCTTTCTTATTCTGTCCATTTGTTTCCTACCAAAACAATTTTATTTATTAAGTATTATTTAATAAGAGACAGTCTGTCTGGGTTGAACTCTTAGCCTTGCCATTTAGCAGGCACATGCTTCTGCCTTCTTCATCTATGAAATGGGGTATTGGCAGCATCTCCATCCTTACTGCAAGGCTGCAAGGACCAGAGAAGACTCTGCATGAGGCTGTGGTTCAGTCTGCATGTGGCAAAGCTCTGAGGTTATTGTTGTCTTCAGGAGCTCACTTCAAGTCCAGTCTGATTCCTTGAGTCCAGTTCATGAAGATGTGCTCAGGGCTCCCTGGAGATGAATGCTCTGCCCAGAGTTACACTGTGGGTTTAGAGCAAAGCTGATTTAGAATTAAAACCTTTCTGTCTGTGAAACTAATCCAGGCACTTATCATGCAGATACCTAAGTGATATCAGGCAGGCAGGTAGCAAAAGGAGGCCAGCCCTGAGCTGGAGCACCACTGAGTGGTCACCTGAGAAATGAATGCTGTGAGGGAAAAAATGGCTGCTCTAAGAATTTTACTTTAGGGAAGAGCCACCCTGAGGTTCTAAAGTTTAGGGTCTCTTCTGGAGCCCAAGCTGCCAGGGTCAGCTGTACCTTCTCAGAGCACACACATGTAGTATGTAGACAGTTAAATAATATGCATGTGTATTTATATCCCTGTCAGCAGAAGTTTCTGTTCTGTTAGTCAGCTCCCAAATAACCACACGGAGACTTATTATTAATTATAAATGTTCAGCCAATAGCTTAGGCTTGCTCCTATCTCATACAATTGAATTAACCCGTACTTCTTATCTATGCTCTACCACATGCAAGTTCATCTCCTGTTTCTTCTTGACTCCACCCTTCTTCCCAGAATCCTCAGTCTGCCTATCTCACTTAACCTCTTCCTCCCTAGCTATTGGCCAATCGGCTATTTATTAACAATAATAACAATACATCTTTACAGCGTACAAAAAAATTATTCCACAGCATGCCCCCCCAATAAGTATAAAGCTTACATGTAACAGGAAACAGACCTAAGAATAACTCACCATCAAACAATCTGCATGTCAACACCTATCCACTGCACATGACCACAGTGGAAAGTGTAATTGCAGTGATCAGTTACTACAAATGACTTTGAATTTTAGAAGAAGAAAAAAAGATGCAAATCAATTGAATATCATCAAAATTGTATAGATAGCTTCTCAACCTAAGACCAATGAGGTACAAATGTCTCTACATAAAACAGAATCAGCTAGCATTAGACCAGCCTGACCCCTTCAAGGGCTTCTTTATGAACCATGATCAGCTCCGTGGATAATATGTTCTTCTCTTAAATGGAGATCGAAATCTTAGTAAATTCCAAATAAAAGGAAAAAATTTCAGTTTCTCTACTTCTACTTGGGAATTGCAATCTGGGGAGACCCTTATGCTATGCAACTGACTGTTTATATTTAAAGCTCTGAGTTTGCCTGAAAGCAGCCTTACTTATAAACTGGTCTTTCATCTGCATGGGTGTTGGGTGGGTCATTTAAAAGACTGGGAGATGGGCTGCAAATCACTGCACAAAAGATAAAAATCATAGTACTCTTGAAAGAGCACAAAGGAGTGGGTGGGAATAATTTAGACAAGACGGAAGTTTATAAATCTGAAAAGCAAAGCGGATGAATTTTATTATCTTAAGATTGTCCCAGCAAACAGAAGCGTTTTACAAGAGTAAGAAAAGCCACATATTGTAGAATGAGGGAGGACACCTGTAATCCAGACAGTCACAAAAGGAGGCCATCCCATCCAGGACAGCCAAGAAGCAGCTCAGTAAGAGGAAAAGCAAAAGGAACTGGAGGCCGTGGGAGATGAGCAGGTGGAGGCCCGAGTGGCCAGGCCTCTGAGAGGCCACAGCATCCCTCTAGAATGGTTAAGAGGTAACCAGGAGACCCAAGGCAGGCAGGAGGTACATGTGGGGATGTGAAAGCACAAGCTTTGGGAGACTCCTGCAGCAGCTGTGAAGATGGCTTGTGTCTGGTCCCACCATCCAGCCTTCTGCAGTGCACACTGGACAGAAATGTGTCTGAAAGAGCACTGAGTATCACACCACCATGAACCAGATAACATGTGGGTCTCCTGAGGGGGGGGGGGGAGAGAGAGAGAGAGAGAGAGAGAGAGAGAGAGAGAGAGAGAGGCTACAAAGCAGCTCCAAAATGGCACTACACAGAGAAGTGACAGGAGTTGGGGCATCTGTTGGCAAGGACCCAGGAGAGGAAGGGATGAAGTCCACACAAAGGTTTGGGAACAGGAAGCTATGGAGTGTGGAGAGTGGCTTTGAAGCTACACAGATATGTGACGGCAAAGAGACTCTAGCTGGGATGTGCTAGTGGCCCTGTCCCAGGCTAAGTAGAGCTGGAGCTTAGGGGTCTTCCAGGCCTGGGCTGGGTGAATGAAGAACTCACAGGTCATCATTCAGTAGAAGTTGATGCAGGATAGTTGATCGCACCGTGAACCCCGAGGCTGTATTATTTACTGGAAAAACCTGTTTCTAGCTGTGCTGTGGCTCAGCCCTGACACACACCTTTAATCCATGAACTTTCTGCTTACTGTGAACAGGATTAAATAGAGTCAACTTAGGTGAAGAGGTGGAGCCATCAACCAGTTGTCAAGAAGTGAACAAGAAGAGCCATACAGAGTAAGAAGGAAAACACATAGAAGCACAGGAAGTTGAAGGGAGGAACATTCAGTCTGAGGCTTTTTGAGATGGTGGAGAAGGTTTTTCAGGGACATTGGCAGAGGAGGAAGGTCAACTGGATGCTTTCTCTGACTCTCTGAGCCATCAGGGTTTCATCCCAGCACCTAGATCCTGAGTCTTTAGTGGTAAAATGGAACAATTTAGTCAAAAAACAATGAAGAGTTCCAAAGAGATGGTACAGAGATGAGGACACAGTCAAATCTCCCCAAGGCATAGACAGAACTCACTGGTCCAGATACACCAGAGACAACAGGGCATCAGCAACCAGACAGGAGATGTTAGCCTCTAAAGCCACGCCCTCCTCTGAGCTCTGACTTCAAGCCCCATTTAAAGCAGGATTGCTGCTTCTGAATCCCTCTTCATTTCTCTGGGCGCTCCCTCCCCCTTTCTTTCTCTTTTCTCTCTCTCCCCTTCCCCCATCTCTGCTGTCATAACTCCTGTTAGCATAACCTTTCTGTTAATCATACCCATACCCATCTGACAATAAAGCTCTTTTCTACATAGAAATAGTTTTAAGCATCTCCGTTGCCTTCATCCATAGAAATCTGCCACCAGATAACTGGGTAAATGCGAACCATATCAAATGCACACAAAATCCTCACAGAGAGGGCATGGCTTCAGATGTCAATGAGTCCCAGCCAGCATCCGTGCCATTCAACACCTGGATGCAAAGTGACATTTAAGAGTGTGACCACTGGTGTATCATGGACACTGCCAGTCAGAATAGTCACAGACCAGGAGAATCAGAACAAGAACTTACCTTTTCACCAACATAAAATTTTTATTGCCTGATCATTTGAATCTAGGGACTTCAAGCAATAGCCAGTCCCAGGGTGTGGGTATGGGGCTTAGAGCAACAATTTATTTCAACTCTGAGTGATCGCCTCAATCTGCTGAAGGTGGCTGTAACAAAATACTCAAGGCTAGGTTTTGTATGAAGTGATGAGCCTTATTGGCTGTGATCCTGGTGTCTGGTAGGTCTACCAGGCATGGCACTGGCATGATAGTGAGGACTTCTTGATTGTGTCAAGGGAACCAACCCAGTGTGTTCAGAAGAGACAGAGCTGTAGGCAGCCTTGCTGCATATAACAGCTCCATCTTGTGCTAGCTGGTTCAGTACTGAAGACTGAGCTGGCTCAGATAAGTACAAGGGGAGACAGCCGCATGACCTGATGATTTTCACTACATTGACCTATCAAAGGTCCCGGTGCCTCAGCATGTCACCTTGAGGACCAAGTCCCAGCACTGACATTGTGCTTTGACAGCCCTAACTTTGGTTCTGCTTTTCAGCCTCGTGGATGAAGATGCTCTGGGGAGCTCTGTGTTTCTTAGGGAGCACTGATTGCAGGAAGCAGGGCGTAGGTGAAGGGCTGAGAGAGCTTATCTAGTGCTTCTAGACAGGAAACTGCTTGACCTTACCCAGTGAGGAAGGACAGTGAGTAATTCTAGAAGTTCATAGGGAGGGTGGAAAAGTCAACAATTCTTGTAAGTACAGAGAAATGACTCCTGGGCTCTCGGCTCTGGAGGGCACAGCTGAGAGAGGGCACTGGAGGAAAAGGCTTCCTCAGAAGTCACTGTGGAGGATCTCGTGACTTAAAATGCAGTGGAAGGCTGCTGTCTAGAATGCTGTGGCTCTCTAGAATCCTCTCTAATCAGCAACAGGAACTCTGGTCCCATGGTAGCCCGGGCAGAGGGTATGGTAGGCAGAGGTAAATGGCAGAACGCAGAGGGTAGAGATTAGAAGGGAGGGCAGAGCCGCTCTGCTGCTCTCCAAGGCTTGTAGGCAACTGTTATCTGAGGATGAAGCTGAGGTCTCAGCAAAGGCCCTTGAGCGGAAGTCCAGCCTCTAGCGGTGCCGCTGGGAAGTGAGATGTCTCGCCAGACTTCCTTTTTCTTTATAAACTGGGCATCTCGGGGATTTTGTTGTAATGATGGAAGCTAACTCATCTGGTTTCTATCTGTGACTGAACAAGGGGATATTCTTGTCCAGGTGTCTGCATGAGACGGCACAATGTTGTGGACATTACGCCAGAATTTAGTCCCAGCCAAATGAGCCCAGGCAAGTCGGCCAGTTCGGTGCCTCCAGGAGCCTTTTAGAAACATGAGCTACTCTGAGGACAGTAATTCCTCGTGACACGGGAACTCATTCCAGTTCTTGGTGGCAGCTGCAGTGCACCCTGGGACACAGCTACGCTGTTATTTTAAGAGCTTCCTATGCCCTCAATTCCATGTCATGCAGTTCACTCATTTGAAGTGTTTGATTCAATGGCCTTTGGTGAATTAATGGACCTGTGCATCCAGTACCAGGATCAACTTCAGAACGTTCTTTACCCCTGCAAAGAAACCCTGACTTGTCAGCTGACAGTGCCCAGCCCCTCCTCACCCTTATCCCAGCACCCAAAGTGCAATTTCAACTGATGTCTCTGAGTGTGTCCTACACACAACTGCCTGTAAAAGCAAGGCATCAGCTACCGACCACAGGTCTCTGTTATATTACTAAAGGCAGCAATAGACAGATGGAGGACAGAAGGAAGGCTTGGTCTGACCTCCAACTGGACTGTGTTTATTCACACTTGGTCACCAACACATGCAGATGGCCAAATACCTAGGGCAAGGTGGGATGAGGTCTCTTAAAAGAGACCATAATCTGCAAAGGAAGCTGGGAAGTGTAGTCTTTCAGTTGGAAACTCTCAGTCTCCATATGATGAGTTCAAATCAAGGTAACAAGCAGGAAGTGTGTTATGTCTTAAGGACTTTCTTTGACAAATGACCCTCCTAACTATCAGGAAAGCCAGGCTCTAATTCAGTCCCCAGACACCTTATGCTCTTGCATAGGGGTGGGAACTTGTCCCCTAGCACAGGTGAGATCCAGCCAATAGCAGCTGCTGTGTCTTTCCATCCCAGATCTGCCCCACCCTGTGAAGGACCTCTGTGTATTCTGTGATGCCCAAACTTTGCCCTCACATCCTGATATCCCTAGCCAGGCCTCAGCCAAGGTGCTGCCCGAACCTTGGGCACACCTCACTGAACAGTGTCTGGAGCTTTGAGGCTCTTGGGATCTGGAATCAGACTCCTAAAAACCTAGGTCCATTTATGTTTGAGGATGATATGGGATGTTTGTTCAACTAGCATTTTCCTTTGCTAATCCTAGAGATTCAGGAATGGGCTCCACTATGGCTACAGAAGTCAGGGGTCACAGCCCCACCTTGTTCCTGTGCCTTCGGGAATCCCTCGTGACTCTTCTACGGTCCTGTGTCCTCCTTCCCTTGCCAGCCTTCGGACTTGTGATCTATCTATCCTGCTGTGACCTCTGTGGTATCTCTGCCTTCTGTTGGTGGACTACAGGAGGCTCAGGGAGTTCCTAGAAAACAGGACAGGACCAATTCTAAGGCAAAGGTTGAAACTTGGACAAGCACTAGCTTGTGGGAACATGGAGCCCAACCCCCAGAGGGAAACGAACCTGGGTCTGGCGATCGGCTCTGACCTCCATGTCTGGATAACGAATTCCAAAAACCGTTCTCTAGGCTGAGTGAGGCAGCATACCCTGGTAGTCCTAGCACTTGGGAGGATCACGACCAGTCCTTATGAAAGGTCTTCCTCAGGTACTTAGTGAGTTCAAGGCCAGCCTGGGTGACATGAAACATGATAAAACCAGAACCACTTTCGCATATGGCCTCCTTAGGCTTTTTTTGGGGGGGGGCAAAGCGGGGAGACAAAGTACCTGTTCCAGAAGGCTCCTAAACTGAGGCCCAAAGTCCCTTTTTTGTGACTGCTTTATTTCTGATGCTTAGATTTTTTAAAAAATCTCTATTTTACTAATAATTGCAATTCACAGGAAACCTTCCTCCCTAGGCAGTGTTCCAAATGCCTCTCCGTGGGATTCTTGACACAGAGTGCTTTCAGGGAGAAGCTAGAGGGGCAGGCTTTATCATTTTCAAAGCCGGGCTCCCCTGGTCAGCCAGCATCTGTGCAGTTGTTGTAAAGGCGCATGTTCAGACCTGATATGGTGGTACACCCCATAACCCCAGTACAGGGGAGGCGGGAAGATGCAGACTTCCATGGCAGCAAGACCAAGACCTGCTCTCAAAGAAACAGCCAAGAAGCAAAATAAAACAATAACAATGCTGCAGCCTTGGCCCTAGAGGAAGATACTAGGTGACAGTCAGCTATCTGTGCCGTTTTGACCGTCAGGTAATCTGTGTGTATATCCGAGGGCACCCTCACATTGATACTCCTGTTCACAGACATGGAAACTAAAATACAGAAATCCTGAGTGGCCAGGCTTGAACACAAGGTTCATTTCCTCACCCAGTGACTGTATGGATAAAACAGCTGGTGATGACCTCATCTGCCCCCCCCCAAAAAAAGCTCCCAGAAAATGTGATTAGGGGCTGGAGAGATGGCTCAGCGGTTAAGAGCACCGTCTGCTCTTCCAGAGGACCCGGGTTCGATTCCCAGCACCCACATGGCAGCTAACAACTGTCTGTAGTTCCAGTTCCAGGCAAAACACCAAGGCAAATAAATAAATAAATAAAGTTTAAAAAAAATTAATTTACTCACATATGAATTAAAAAAAAAATAAGAAAATGTGATTAGTAGGAACTGACACACTGTTGGTGGGTTGGGAGAATTTAGCTGCCCTATATATCTGGGTTCAAAAGCTGAAAGCCTACAGTGCCAAGAAGGTAGAAAGAAAGAAAGAAAGAAAGAAAGAAAGAAAGAGAGAGAGAGAGAGAGAAAGAGAGAGAGAGACAGAATAGGGCCCCCAGGGTAAGACAGGGCCTACCTGCTAAGGGGCTTTGAGGAGCTGGAGGTGAGGATGGGGCGTTATGTTCTTTCCTGATGAGATAACTGCCTCTGTCTTGTCTCTAGAGAGGTATTGCTATGTGGAAATGTAAATTTTTTTTTTTTTTTTTAGGCCATTTTCCCAAAACAAACAAAAATCTGGGCTGAGTAATGGATTCTCCCAGTTTTAAAAACTCTCTATTTTAAACAAATCTAAATTGCTCTTAAGGCTGCACACACACACACACACCACACACACACACACACACACACACACACACACACACACACACACAAATAACAAATACTGTAAAACAAATCTTCCCAGTAACTGCTCAGGGCAACTTCAAGGGAACAGACCTTAGTGTGGGTCTGCTGTGGGCCAGGCTACAAGGGGCTTTCACAAAGTCAGCAGAATTACTGGATTTTTGCGCATTCCGTTTCAGCCTGGAGACAGATATACAGGGAAAAGGAAGCGGGGTTGGAGAGGGAGGGGGATGCTGGGAGCAGAGAACTGAATTCAGCCGCTAGTCACCTGTGTTAGCACGCTCCCTGTGGTGCTCGGTGGCTGGAGCCTAGGCGCTGCGGACTCCAGGGGCTGCGCGCGCCCTCTAGTGGACAGAAAGGCTCACTGTGGAAAGCCACGGTCGAGATTCCAGGGCTCCCTGTGTGGCCCAGAGCAACCCCAGGGCTGGGGCCATCCAAAGTAGGAAGGCTAAGAAATGAACGATGCTCTCTACTCTGAAGCCAAAGAACTGCTCAGAATAGCAACACTACAACTGTAGCTACAATAACAATGGTATGTAGACCGACAAGTAACCATTTAGCAAGTCTTATGACTTAAATGCATTTCAGTGATCAAAATCACGGAACATGAGAGTAAACACATGTATCTGCATTCTCCCCCAACAAGATTCAACCAACACAGAAGGGGGTCTTTCCAAAATTCTTTATTCTGACATCACTCGGTGGGAGTTACCAGAACAGCAGCCTCTCTAATACATCTCTTTAAAAACCATGGATATTTTTCAGATTTGCCTTATCGTTCCCACACTTTCCCTCTAGACACATGTTATTTTAAATCTGGCATCAGGAGACTGGAGGCCTTTCCTATTACTAGTTAAGTGGGTATTTCTTAAAAGGGACATTCTCACACAGTCCAGGGGATTTTACAAAATCAGAGACACTGACTGGAGTGAGCATGGTCATCTATCTCCAGACTTAGACAAATCTCACCAGTTGTCTCCAGAGAGTATTCTTGCTGAGACTAAATAGGAGGAAATACTCTGCCCTGGGTAAAAAGCAAGGCGTATATGTTACAATACCAGGAACTAGAGAACCCAAAGTCAAGAGGTATTATCTATGGTAAAAGACAGAAGGCTGAGAGGGAGGAAGAATAAAATATAAGAGAATAAATAAGATTGGATATGAATGAGTGTAGTTGGATTATGTTATGCTTTTTGTCATTTTAAATAATTGTCTTGCCTATGGGTTTAATAAAAGTTGATTGGCCAAAAGGCAGACAGGAAGTGTGGGCGGGGCTACCAGGCTAAGAAAACTGGGGAACATCTCACACAGACTCCAGAGACAGATGCCAGAGAGCCACCAGAGGCACGACGAAGAGATGGCCACAGACACAGAGGAAAGAAACTGAAATGCTGCTCTGAGAAAAGGTACTGAGCTGTGTGGCTGAACAAGATGGGTTGAGTTCAGATGAAGGAGCTAGCAAGTTATATACCTGGGCCCTGGGTCAATCAGCATAAAAATAATACAAGTGTCTGTGTGTTTCTGTAAAACCTTGAGGCCAGGCCAGAAAGGCCAGCCAAAAACATAATACAACAATTGAGTAAGCCAAACTTAACACTTTCTTATTTATTGGTAACTATTAATTCACTTGCTTCTGGTGATTTGCATGAGAATGGCCCCCACAGGCTCAAATGTGACTGCTTGGTCCCCAGTTGGTGGAACTTTTTGGGAAGAATTAAGAAGTGGGGCCTTGCTAGAGATGGAGTGGACCTGGAGGTTTCAAAAGCCCATGCCATTCCCAATTAGTGCATTCTCTCTCTCTCTCTCTCTCTCTCTCTCTCTCTCTCTCTCTCTCTCTCTCTCTCTCTTGTGTTTGTTGTCTCAACATGTAAGCGCTCAGTTACTGTCCAGCACCAGGCCCACCTCCCCGCTGCCATGCTCCTCACCATGATGGGCCCAGCACCACCCTCTGAAGCTGTCAACAAGCCCCCAGTTACATGCTTTCCCTGTGCTATGGCATCTCTTCACAGAAACAGATAAGTAAGTAACCGAGACACTGCTGAGCGCCAACTCCAGAGATGAGCCCGCTCCAGAGAAAGTCACAAAGTCATTCCACCTCATAGCTTCAGGACCCTATCCACTTTTAAAGGCCCCACCTCCCAGCCCTGTTGCATTGTGGATGATGTTTATAACCCACTCATGAGAGAAAAGTACAGCCTCAGAACCTGATCACTTCCCACCATGGTGGCATTGTAGATCAGTCAAACCACGGCAGTTCTCAAGCTTTTCGGTTTGTTCACTAGCCCCTTGTTAGTATCTACTGAGGAATGCTGAAGCACTGGTGTCTTTCCTTTTTGCTCTCCCTGAGAATGTGTCTCCCTTACAAGACAGGTTTCCGGGGGCTGGAGAGATGGCTCAGCGGTTAAGAGCACCGTCTGCTCTTCCAGAGGACCCAGGTTCAATTCCCAGCACCCACATGGTAGCTAACAACTGTCTGTAGTTCCAGTTCCAGGCAAACACCAAGGCAAATAAATAAATAAATAAAGTTTTATTAAAAAAAAAAAAAAAAGACAGGTTTCTTGTCAAGTTCCTCCACATCCACCTTTCCCACCTGGTGATACAGCAAAAGCCCCCCACAAACCCTGCCAGGGAGGCATCTAATGAACATAGCCTAGACGATATGCCCTGTCTCCAGACTTTGGGGCTTGAGCTCTCCTTCAGGGACCCAAAGCAAGCCCTCACTTTCCTCAGTGAGAAACTTTCAGATCTAAGCCCTGGAGACACAAGGAAGAAGTTGTTGATGGCTGCCCTCAGAGACTCCCCAGGCTAGGACACTGGTCAGAGGCAGGTGGAGCTAAGCAGAGGAGGGCTATCACCCAAGCCAAGTCCCT
Organism: Sigmodon hispidus; assembly: GCA_004025045.1. Lineage (NCBI taxonomy): Eukaryota > Metazoa > Chordata > Mammalia > Rodentia > Cricetidae > Sigmodon > Sigmodon hispidus. The sequence goes on from PVIH01003950.1 coordinate 66,110, forward strand.
CAGTGGCCTGTGCTCATGGTAGCTGAAGTGGTCAGCATTATCCGAGAATTCAGCAGAGCCAAGCCCATCCCAGTAGAGTGCAGACTGGGTTCTTGAACCTGAGTGAAATACAGAGCTGGAGCATGGTTGCCAAGAACCTGGAAATGGACGTTTTAGAAAAGAACAATTCCTTGTTATCTGAGGGGGTTGGTTCCAGACCACAGCCTTGTTAATCCTCAAATATGCAAATGTTCGGGTCCCTTACAAAAGAGGCTGTGTTATTGTATGGAAACCATAGGGGTGTCTCTGGTTGGTTTGCAGTGCTGCCTGAAATGAGAACACTGGCTTAGGCAGCGGTTGTTAGGAGGCTGTGTGGATGGAGGGGATGATGGGGAGAAAGACATTGTGCATATTCAGGTGCAGGCATGTTTTCTTCTCAATACTGAGTATTTCTTACCCAGAGATGGTGAAGCTGCAGAGGAAAAGCCCAGATGGGGAGGGGAGCTGGCACAGGGCCTCTCATGAGTGCACAGAGTCCCAGGCCCATAGGTACATGAAGTGAGCACACCCTTGTATTCCCAGGCACGGCCCAGCAGAGCCCTGGTAGCTGTGCCCTCTGTCCCTCGTGTCAGAGGGTGGGCTGCAGGAAGAAAAGAGGGAACAAGTGACCTGCACACCCAGTCCCTTGCTCTGTGTTCCATGCTATGTGGGATACGGCTCTTCACTGCCTGTGAGCAACAACTTGGGACAGTTCTCTAAGGGATGGATTCTGAGGAATTCTGCAGTCTCCCCTATTTAGACAGGCATCTCAGCCTGACTTGTCCCGGGGGCTTTAAGGAAATCTGACAGGTGGGGTCATAGGAGCCTTAAGGGGTCTGCTGACCACCAGAAGGCACTGGCAGATCCCCAACGACCCGGCACATGTGTCCCTGTTTGTGGGATTTCTGTTAAAGTGTTGTAGTGCCAGGCACACAGACTGTCCCTTGGGATCCTGTTGCTGCACACGCTCTGCCCTGGGGTCTGGTGCAGGAGGCCACAGGTCCTATACTGTCAAGTGTTCAGTGTTGTAATAATGGAGTCTGATCTGTGATGGGTAGGACTCAGATGGTGGCCACTCATTAACCAAGACGGATGAAAGCTTTTGGTGACTTCTTATGGCTATGGTGGCAGAATCCCAACAACTTTTGGGCTTAGAGCTACACTAACTCACCCTGACACTCCACAGGTCTTCCCAGAAGAGATGCTCCCCACAAGTGCTCCAGGAAAACCCTACTTTCTCACTGCTGTAGACTTCCAGAAGGCCTCAGAGCTCCATGGCCTGTCCGGTCTCCTCCATCTCCAAACTGCCCCATCATCACATGGCTCTGTCCTGGGCAGCTGCACAGCCCTCTGTCTCCTTCTGCAAGCCTACCTCAGTAACCCAGGTTCTTCCCCACCCGCAGCCCCCTCTCCATACTTGCAAATTCTGTTTGGCAGGCAACATTCCTGAGTCCTGAGGGTTAGGATGTAAAAACCTTAGCTGTAGACATTATACAGCCATGCTAATGTCCAACTTTTAGCCACTGAAACAGCCAGCTGTATTTTTTGTTATTTCTACATCAGAAATTTAGGAACTGGGGAGTGGGGGACTCTGGCCCCAGGTCTTTCTTGAGGTACAGTCAGAACAGGAGCCAGGGTAGCCTCATCCAAAGGGTAGTTGGGATGGAGGTGAGTTGGCGCCTGCTGTAATGAATGCTTGTTTCCAGGAATCTCTGTGTGGGGCTGTTTGAAGTTCCTTACAATGTAAGGAGACATGTGCATGATGGCACCCCAATAAATAAAATGTGATAAAACACAAGTGTGAGCCGCAGCAAATAGTTTTTCTTTGTAATATTATCTTGGTATTCCTTTCAGTATGGGGAAGCTGACTGTCACTTAGCATCACCCTAGGAATATACCCCTCAGAGACCTCACAGTGCCTCAGAAGGTCCCTGGGTAAAACACTGTCACTGGCTGAAACATCACACAGCTGTTCATGTTAGCGACATAATAATTCTTGTTATTTGTAGCATGCAGGGGAAATCTAGAGTAGCAAGTAAAATGGCAGGAACAAGCCCATCGGTGCCTGACTCATGCAAACCCACTGTCAAAATGTGGGGGGGTGAATCTTGTCAACCTAAACTAATTAAAATTTTTACAAAAACTAAATACTAGGAAATTTTTTTTGCTCACTATTCTTTCTCTTAATAGAAGTTATAAAACACACATCTATTGTACTCTTTTACAGTTTAAAAATTTACATTCATCTATTTATTTAGTGTGTGTGTGTCCCCATGTGGGAATGGAGGCATGTAAGTATGTGTGTATCCATGTTAATACAGAGGCTATCCATGTGGGTGAGGATGTGTGTGTCCACGTGGGTATCAAGGCATTAGTGTAGAAGTCAGAGAACCCTGGTCACTGTTGTCAAAGTAATGGACCTGACAAAGGCCTGCTATCCCATAATATTAGAGTACACACAATCAAGACGATAAACATCCTCCTGGGAAAAGGGTAAAAACATAAACAGAGAGTTCACAGAAGTGCAAATGGATAGTAACACACAAAGGACTGCCTGTGCTCTGAGACTCTGCAATATGAAGCTCAACTGCCATTTCCAGGGTGCACCTCTCTCCTCGATGCTTACTCTGAAGGTCCTGTTAACAGAGAGATCGGGATGGAAGCAGCTCACTTCTCAACAGCAGAATGTTGCAGTACTGGTTGAGACCCAGCCTCCTGAGTATCTCATCTCCCACTAGGAAGTTTGAGGTGAGGGTAGGTTCTAGCATTTTAAAAGCCGAGACAAGCTCAAGTGTGCAGCCACTGTTAGAATCCACTAACCTGGAAAATTCCATCCTGCTTGAGTCTGGGAGATATGGCCGTGCATGCCATGCACCTGTGTGTGTCCCGGGTGTCTTTGACTGGCATATTTTCAAGTTTACAAGGCCAAGCTCCTCTTTCTTAAGGCCCCACCCAATGTCCCCCAAGGCTTGTGTGGGACAGGTTACCTTGCTCTGACCTCACACTGTGCACTCATTCCTGCCCTCCCACAGATATCTTTTTTTTTTCTGTCCATGTCAACTTAATGTTCCTCTTTCAGTGGCCAGCAGCAACATCTATCAAGTGGAGGTGTTTCCTGAGGGTCTGCAGTTACCCAGCATTGTCTGTGAGAGCCAAAGCTATGTTTTGTTTTTATTACTGTGCCTAAGAGATCAATAAAACAAAACTGCTTCTAACCTGTAATCTTCTTGCCCAAGGATAGATACTTCCTGAGATACTGCAGGCTGTTGTTCAAAAAGATAATGAGCCACATGTTTTCACACCCCTAGTCAGTTTGTTGGACCCAACTGCACTAGATGTGCTTGGTCATGTATAGGCAGTGAATATGTCAGGATTTATGCTTGTCCTAGGTTGGATCTGGTGAAAAATATATAGCCTTATGGGTTTGCCTTTATAAGCCTCTGCAAAATGTGACTCCTTGTAGGCAAGGTTTTCTGTCTTCCCAGTTATTCTCCAAATAACCACACAGAGACTTAATATTAATTATAATATAATATTATTTATAGTATTAATTATAAATGCTTGGCCAATAGCTTAAGCTTGTTTCTAGCTAGCCCTTATAACTTAAATTACCCAATTTCTATTCATCTATGTGCTGCCCGGAGGCTCATTTACCTCATATATGTATTTCCCATTTTGCTTGCTGTGTCTCATGGTGTCTCCTAAGACTCCACCCTTTTCCCTAGCATTCTCTCTGCCCTGAAAATTCTGCTTAGCCATCAGCCAATCAGCGTTTTATTAACAATGAGAGCAACATCTCTTCACAGTGTACAGAAGGATTATTCCACAGAAACTCCATATCATTTTCTGAGAATCCCAGAATGGGCCTGGCCAAAGTCCATCATCCTGGACAGTATTTAAAGCTTGCTTCAGATTTGGCTCAAAATTGCGGTAATGGCATCACCTGGTGGAATTATTAGTCTTCCTTGTTGTAAATGATTTTGCACTGTAGTTCTAAAGCTAAAAATATCTACCTGGACCTTTTCCTTTGCCAACTCCTTCTGCTTCATTTTTACTCCCCTGGTTCCTCTACCTCACCCCATCCAAACACAAACAATGAAAGAAACAAACCTGGCCGGGATCTGAAGCAAACCCTCTACCCACTACCTTCTGAAGTCAGCATCAGCCTGGAGCCATCTTCTTTACAGAGAACAACTCAGCACAGTCCCCATGAAGCTCCCTGGAGCTTGGGGGGATGAGTATTAGTTTCTTTTTGGTTGCTTTGTTTAAAATACTGTGACACTAAAAAAAACACTTGAAGGAAAAAAAAGTTTATTTCATCTTATACTTCCAGACAACAATCCAAGGCTGGGGCTAAGTCAGGGTGGGGACCCAGGCAGAGACAATGGAGGAGTACTCTTACTGGCTTGCTCTCTCGCTCATGCTCAGCTTGCTTTCTCTCACGGGGGGGAGGGGCTCAAAACAAGGTTTTTCTATAGCTTTAGAGCCTGTCCTGGAACTTGATTTGTAAATCAAGCTGGCCTCACAGACATCTCCTGCCTCCTGAGTACTGAGATTGAAGGCATGCACCACCACCCACCTGGCTTCAGCCTGCTTCCTTATACAGCCCTGGACAACCTGGCTAAGGATGGTGCTACCCACTGTGGACTGGAGCCTCCCCCATCAATCATCCATCAAGGCAATTTTTCACAGATAACAGGTTCCCTCTTCTTAGGTGACTCTAAGCCCCGCCCCCAGTGGATAGTACCAAACTCAGCGTGCTTTGACTCCTACCCAACACACTCAGATTTAATGCTTTGCAAATTAGCAGATGTTCATCATGTCACCTAAGAGTATAACTTTGATAGTCTGAATTGCAACAGAAAAATTATCATATATGTTATATCATATATCACAGAAGACTTATTCTTAGCATAAGTTTTAGCAACCTTTGCATACAAATTTTTCCTCCAATGTAAGTAAAAAACTTTCACCTTCCAGTTAAAGAAAAAACTTTGCAGTGTCTCTAGCGCATGTGTAAGTCACCAGCATCCTTGTCCCTGTGCTTCCAGGCCATTAGTAAATAAACTAAGCATTGAAACAGCATCATAGTCTACTCAGTAACCAAGGTGGCTCCTGGTGACTGTACAGGGTCGGTCACTCTGCAATGGAGACTCTGATCCAAGGACAAGCCCTGCTTCTCCTATAAGCGCATAAAGGTCCAAGATCTCATCACATCACCCAGACAAGTACCCTCTAGAGCAGGCCAGCTGCGGCATTCTCAGCTGAAGCCACACTGAGAGAAGTCATCCCCCAGCTGAGTTCTGCTAAAACCCGGGCTTTCCAGGCTTCAAGATGTTTCCTTGTTTCAAAAGTGATTAGAAATACAAGGTACCCTGTAATGGGATTATGTTGTTACATTGTAAATAACTGTCTGGCCTACTGGTTTAATAAAAAATGCTGATTGGCCAAAGGTAGACAGGAAGTGTGCGTGGGACTACCAGACTAAGAAAACCCTAGGAACAGAAAGAACAGCGCAGAGATGCCAGAGAGATGCCAGCAGACACAGAGGAAAGAAGTTGAAATGCTGCTGAGAAAAGGTACCGAGTCACATGGCTGAGCAAGTTAAGAATCATGGGTTAGTTTAAGAGTAAAGAGTTAGTAAGTTATATGCCTGGGCCATACATCAATCAACATAAAATTAATGTAAGCATCTGTGTGTTTCTGTGGAACTGCAGGACTGTGTGTCTGCGGGTCTGGACCCCAGGCAGAACAGGCCAGAAACTTAATACTGTAGTACCAAATCCTGAGATCCTGGAGCATCGGAATGTATAAGGCACCAAACTCACTGCCCCTGCCTTTAAACTAAGCCACTTGGGGGCTGGAGAGATGGCTCAGCGGTTAAGAGCACCCTCTGCTCTTCCAGAGGACCCGGGTTCGATTCCCAGCACCCACATGGCAGCTAACAACTGTCTGTAGTTCCAGTTCCAGGCAAACACCAAGGCAAATAAATAAGTAAATAAATAAAGTTTTTTTAAAAACAACAACAACAACAACAAAAAAAAACTAGTCACTCTCCTAAGCCAGGAAAAGCCCCCCCACACACACACACACCCTTGTCGTGGTCTATGAGCTGCCAGTCAGAGTTAGAAGCATTAGGATTAGACGTATACAACTCTGGACTGAAAAGCTAGCTCAGCTGTTAAAAGCTATGTCCCATAATCAAAATGTCAAAAGTTTGTTTCCCAGTGCCCAACTCAAAGCTCATTTCAATGTAAAGAAGAGCAAAATTGTCTTGAAATTGAAATTCAGGGCTGGAGAGATGGCTCAGCGGTTAAGAGCACCATCTGCTCTTCCAGAGGACCCGGGTTCGATTCCCAGCACCCACATGGCAGCTAACAACTGTCTGTAGTTCCAGTTCCAGGCAAATACCAAGGCAAATAAATAAATAAAGTTTAAAAAAAAAAAAAGAAAGAAATTGAAATTCACAAACATTTACTTAGTTCCCACTATATACGGGTTATAGAGCTCGCACTGGGCCAGAGCTGAATGAGGCAGAAGGTCATGCGCATGTGGCATGAAACACTGATGGACTTGGAGCTCCTGAAGCCCCCTTAGCAGCGCTGTTCTAAGACTGTTGGAAATATGCTCACTTAGGGTCTACGGCCATACCACCCTGAACGCGCCCGATCTCGTCTGATCTCGGAAGCTAAGCAGAGTCGGGCCTGGTTAGTACTTGGATGGGAAATATGCTCACTTAGATCCTTGCTTGGCTCTCAAAGTCATTTGGGATGCTTTATATCAGTATGTAGCACAGGAAGAAATAATGTCTGAATAAAGCTGAAGTCTAAGGAAGATTAATGGGGAGTGGGGTGGAGAGATGGCTCAGCAGTTCACACATGGTAGCTCACAACTGTTCATAATTCCAGTTCCAGGACTTCTGATATCCTTACATAGACATCCATGCAGGCAAAACAACAATGAACACATAATAAAAAGTAGAAAGAAAAAGAGAGAGAGAGAGAGAGAGAGAGAGAGAGAGAGAGAGAGAGAGAGAGAGAGAAGACAACGTCTAACGGAGGAAGGAGGTTTAAGAATCACATTGGGCGGAGCAGTGGTAGCACACACCTTTAGTCTCAGCACTCATGAAACAGAGGCAGGCAGATCTCTGAGTTCCAGGCCATCCTGAGCTACACAGAGAAACCCTGCCCCCCCCACCACCACCAAAGAATATCCATGTTGGGATGAAATAAGAAAAGCCCTCTCTGCAAATAGGAAAACTGCAGAATTAGCTACTACACTTGGAGGACTAGCCAGCTCAGAGGGCCTCCGGTTCCAACAGCCACTATGCAAACAAACAGTGAATAAACCAAGGAGATGAAGACAGCCACTTTCCCATTTCCACACCCTAGAAAAGAAACTAAGGAGGAAAATGGCAACAGAAGTGTCAGCTTATGCTCCGAGAACTACAGAACATTTTGGATGAAGTAAGAGACCTTTTGGGAAAGCAGTCACAGTCATTCTGATGAGGCTGTTGCGCACGCGCATGCGCGGAGTCGGGAAGGTGGAATCCGACTCTGAGGCTGGCAGCCCTGTGGGAAGAACTCTCAGTAAAGGCAGAGATTAAGTGACGACTACAGAGAACTTTAAATGCTGCCAGCAAACCGCCAGAAGAGGAAGAGGGGGTGGCCTCCTGAAACGCCAACCCAGTGGACACAGAGACCTGGGGCTTCTAGCCTCCTAAACTGGGCACGAGAAAGTTTATGGTACGTGGTTGATGCTGCTCTTGTGAAGTCACCACCCCTGAAACCTCCGTACAGATGGGACAGGGTCCTGGCAAAGTACCAGGGGTCTTTGGCACAATGCGACAAGCTGATCTATAGTTTCTATGGAAACTCAAGATACCTCAGTTGGTTCAAAATAATCTTGAAAGAACATTAGAACATTTGTTCTTTCTGATTAAAAAAGAAAGCTTTTTTTAAAAATCATAGGCAAGACAGTGTGACACTCATAAGGATAAAAAGACAGATCAACGGGTTCAGACATGGGACTCTAAAAGCAAGCCTTTCTGTCTACAGCTGCTGGTGGACTTTCCAGCCAGCTAAATACACAGAATAATCTTTATAACAAATAGTGTTAGGACACTGACTATCCACGTCTAAAGAACGGACCTGGGCCCTGACCTCAAGCCATACATAAGGATGAATTCAAAATGGAGCAAAGGCTGAGAAACCTGGGGTATGGGGTGGACAAGGAACTAAAAGAATAAAAATCTCTGCACACATAGGTGTAAATATGTGTGTTTGTGATTCTGGATTAGGCTGTGGCAAAAGCAACAAAATAACACAAGATGAAGGGGGCATCTTTAAGAAAACAAACAAAAAGCCAGGCAGTGTCAGCGCACACCTTTAATCCCAGCACTCAGGAGGCAGAGGCAGGTGATCTCTATGAGTTCAAGGCCAGCATAGTCTTGTTCCATGAGCAAGTTCCAAGACAGCCAAGGCTACACAGGGAAACTCTGTCTTAAAAAAAAAAAGAAAGAAAGAAATAAAGAAAGAAAGAAAGAAAGAAAGAAAGAAAGAAAGAAAGAAAGAAGCAAAAAACAAACAAACAAACAAACAAACAAACAAACTAAAATCAAAACAAAAAAAAAAGTTTGTTCATCAAAGGACAATACCAGGAAATCAAAAAGATAATACAAAGTAGCCAGGCATGATATTGTATGCCTGTAATCCCAACATTTGGGAGACAGAAGCAGAACAATGAAGCATTCAGGGTCAGTCTTGGCTACATAGTGAGCTCAAGACCAGCCTGGACTACATAAGGGATGGACACACACACACACACACACACACACACACACACACACACACCACCACCACCATAAAAAATAATGCTAAGACAATCCAAAGAACAAAAGAAAAGTTTACATAGCCCAAACCTTATGCATCTGGTCTCTAGAATCTAGGGATGTGGCCATTAATGATTCCGTGCCTCAGGCTGTCTCAACTGAGTCACAAATCCTGATTGAAATGGACCAGAATCTTGAAATAGTATACTGATGAGTCTCCCAAACAATAATAGAGAAGATTTCCCTCTTTCTCCAAACAGGCTGTTAAAAAAAATATATATCAGTTACAAAACCAAAAGAAAATAGTTTTTCCTGGGAGTGTCTCTTATTATTTCCTTTGAAAGGGTGGCCAGTGATGAGCCATGTGCCTAGGCCCAAGCACCACCTGGTCAGGAGAAACAGGGCCCTTGGGATATATGAGTGGGTCCCAGCTCTGGGGTGAAGCCACCAGGAATTTTTCCACTGAGTGATGAGAGGAAAACTTCTAGGTGGGGCTCTTTAATGAAAGGCAAAAGCAATTTGGAAAAAACAAGATCTGGCTACAGAGTTCAAAAATTATTTTTATGGAGAATGCTGGCCATCTGTCCACTAAAACGCTGCCAAGGTCAAAATCTGGACCCTCAAGAAGCCCGACAGGCACTAACGTGACCTGCTGCCCCTTGGGTGATGGGGATCTCTTGCTGGAATGTTCCATGTTTAAGGAGACATGCAAGCCCTGCAGTCCCTGCCAATAGAATTGGTGAACTGTAAGGCGTTTGTTTCCAAAAGGGAGACTGAGGTCTCTTCTTCTTGGATTTCCATCACAGCACGCACACACAAGGCTTTAAGGCATTTGTTGGTGCACAGGCTCAAGGGAAAGTTTCTTGTTGAGGTCACATGTCTTGTGCACGCATTCAAACTAAACAGAAAATATCCTCTGGTGTCCGAGTGAGATTCCTGCAGTTCCAAACCCCACTGAGCACAGATCTATCTCTAGGGAGGTGCTTCGGACAGTCATTGTCTCCTAAGCAGCCGCTATTGACTGATCATGGCACCTTCTCCCTTAGCCTTAGCGGGGGCTCTTGGCCATGCTCTCTGCTTTGGCCTTTGCAGTAAGACAGCCGGCTGCAATTCTAGGTCTTCCACTTATTTTATTTGGCTTTCAACAGTTCACTGGGTTTCTCTAACTTCGAGCCAAAGTAACTTAACGTACACAAGATGCAGTAGACTGTGAAATGCAGTGAATTGAGCTGAATAAGTCACCTCTTCTGACACAGGGATCATGATTTTGTAAAACATTAAAACGTTCACATTTCTACTACTTTTAAAAACTCCAATATCTTCAGAGATCACACTGTGATTTTTAGGTAGTGCCCTATTTTCCATGAATCCAAGGCAAGTGTGGTTGTCCTTGGGCAATGAGTTTGCCTGGGATTCCACAGTGTAGTAATGTGCACCTATAATCCAAGGGCTCAGGAGACAGAGGCTGGAGAAATATAAATTCTGCACCAACCTGGATCCTTTCTCAAACAAACAAGCAAAAAACAAAAACTCAATATATCTGACTGTGAGAACACAGTAAAGCCTTGTTCATTTTCCCGTGGAACTCACACCAATAGTTTGGCCCAGGAACCTAACAATTCCTCTTCTCATAAGTCATCTCTTGAGTTACTTTACCCACTCAAACGCTATTATTCTGCTTTTAAATTTCCCCCCAAATCCAGGAGAGCCCTTAGTCCCGTTTAATAAATGTCAGATGCAATTAAACCATCCGTTTTGCTGCTGTTGCCTCTCCTTACCACCAGGTGGCAATGTTGAACATCAGGCAGCACACAGCCTCGAAGACATAGTAGCCAGCAGCTATGGACAGGCTCCTACTGCTCTGAGCTTGTAGGCAGTCTCTTGGGGAGCTGCACACACACTCTAAAGGGTTCCTATGATTTGTGTCCGGTGACCCTAGGTGGGCAGCTTCTAGCCTCAGCTATGTAGTTGACCATGAATCCTTCATACCTCTACTCGTGTTTGGCTTGGCAAGTGTAATGACTAAGGATTTGTGTTTCTTTAAAATTCCTATGTTGTGAGCGAGGCCCTCACATGACTATCAGGAAACAGCTTTTATGGTAGAAATCTTTGATCTGTCAGGGAGCCGTACCTGTCATCTCCATGTGTACACACTGCCCAGTGGCTGTCTACCTGCCAAGCAGTTTCTCCCCAGAATCTGACCATCTTGGTCCCCTGAACTTGGACTTGTTACAGTTTTCATGTCATAGTTACTTTTTTATTTCCGAAATAAAAGTTCTTGACAAAAGCTCTTTAAGGAATAAAGGTTTAGGGGCTCACAGTTCCAGAGAGACACCATGTATCACAGCGAGGAAGACACAGCAGCAGGAAAGCAAGGCACCGTGGCTGGAGCCAGGATCTGGCTGGTCACATTGTATCCACCTCTTAAAGGTCCCTAGGTTGTCTCAAATAGCGACATTACAAGAGCCTATGGTGGACATTTCACATTCAAACTGAAAGACCCAACCTCAAATCAAAACAGTGAAAATTTTCCAAAAGGCCATTTGGCCAATTAGCAGGAAGTCATCTTGCGGGAAAGCATCAGTGAATCAGGAGACCGGCTGTTAGGGGCCCTTTGAAAAAGATAAGGAAGGCACCTGGGAAGGTGAAGAGACCAGGAGTGCCTAATCTTAACCCAAGCCAGATGTTCACAATATCCCCAGGATCAAAAACTTTACAACCTTGCCCCACAGATGGACCTTGTACATGATTTTAACATTACCCCTTAGCGGAATTTTGTATGTAGTTCAAAGTAGTTAATGAGATGTACGCCTTTATCTTTAAGCTGATGAGATCCTCTCTCACTCCACATAAAAGGGGGGCTGTTCTTTGTACCGGCGCGCTCAGTTAGCTGAAGCTGCTGATCGCCCGCAGGCGCCTGTGTATTAAAATTACCTCTTGTTGATTACAGCCAGTGATTTTTGTGTCAGTTCTTGGGGCTGGGGTCTCTAAGGGTCTTTCAAAAGCACATCATGACATTCTGAAAAGCTAACTCACAGTTCTTTAAGCCATGCTGCTGCCATAGCAGCAAGACTAAGTCCAATCCGTCCCTCAATCTTCATCAGGACCGCCATGGTCCTGCTAGAGCTATGAATCTGAGGTCCTGAGTCCATCCAGGACGGGGTGCAGGCTTCAGGTGGGTACATGCAGAGCAGGGCTGCCAACATGTATGTACTCCTGTGGATTGACTGGGATCCTTTTGTCTAGGTCTAGTCTGAATTGCCTGAGTTCTGTTTGCAGCATGGCCACCCACTGTGAGCCCCAGCAGTGAGGTCAATTCCCTCTCTGTCTTGCCCTTGCCTAACAGGATTGTGGTGAGCACTGAGTGAATCAAGCCACATGAAGGGCCCAGCATGGCAGGTGAGAGTCTGATAGGTACCCTAAGCACTCACACATCATCCCCTAACCCAGGACAGCGCTGTGTTCTGTGTAATGAACATAGAGACAGCCTTTCAGAAGGCCGCACCTGATTCTGTCTGAGGGCTCTTACAAAGACCCTTCATAGCCCGCATTTCTTCCCTGGCTTGCCCTCGGTTTTGCTCTCCTTGCTTGCCTCCAGGACATCCGCCTGCTCTGACCATTCAGTCACTTGCCTTTCACCTGTGCACGGGTTTCTGGGGTTCCCCTTTTATCTCAATCAGAAATAAGAAGCCGTTTCCTTTAGAAGACCCCAGCGGGGACATCTCTCTTTCGGGGTAGAAGTGGTTTTTGTTACACTGTGTCATTTTTTTGAGTGTGTATCCCAACTGAAGTGAATGACCCACAGGCAGTGGTGACACCTAATCATTGGCATCAGGACTTGTGTCACAGAGCATAGGGAACATGAGTTGGGGGAATAAATAAGGGGGCTGCATTTGGTCTCTGCTGGGTTCCTTGGACAGGCTAGCAGTCCTTCATCCTCACAGTGGGCAGCTACTAGGCTGCCCCCCAGCGGCCCACCCATGCTGAGCTCCCCCCTGGGAGAGGCTTCTTCTAGCTACCCCTGGTTGTTCCATTTTCACCTTCACCCCAGGGCATCAAAGAGCTGCCCTTTTCTCTAGCAAAACAGGAAGTCCACAGCTTTGGCACTAAGTACCCCGCCCCCTAAACAGTAGAAAAGCAAGGCTCTGGGCTGTGCTGGTCCTCCTGCGTATAGATAGCCCTTCCTGTGTTCATGACAGAGCCCTGATGTCAATTTCAACTATATAATAAATGTGAATTTGTACCAACGGGGCTGATGAATTGGATCTTCCAGAATGAACATTAGAAAAAAAAGTCAAGCATGTGCTCATCATCCTAGCTCTGGGGAGTGTGAACACAGAAAGGTCCCTGCGGCTCACTGGCCAGTCAAACCCACTTGTCAGCTCCAGTTCAGTGAGGGACACCGTCTCAAAAACAAGGTGAATGGTGCTTAGGAATGACACCCAGCGCTGTCATCCGGCCTTCATGTGCACATGTGCACACAGGAACACTACACTACACACACACACACACACACACACACACACACACCAGCATCCCTGTCTCTGAAGACTAAGTAGATCCGTTATTTAACTCCAGTCTCCTTGCTGGCTTTGAGGGTTCAGGTAATAAATGAGTGCTTGAAGAGCCGTGTGCTAAGCTCCAACATCGTCTTTGGGGAATTTCCCGCCTCCCACTCTCATTTCTACAGCAAAAAAAAGAGACATCTTTTGCCTAGTGCTTTATATATGGGTCCTACAGTTTTGGATTCCACCAACTATGGTAGAAAAAAAACCAGACACACACTATGTATGGGCTTCCCCTCACGCCCCTCCCACCACTCCTGTGTTCTAAACACTGCTTGGTAATTGCTCAGCAGCCTTTGCGTTATCCTTGTGGGGCCAAGGGCAGCTTGGCTACCCTGCTGCCATGACATGTGGGGCCCAAAAAAGCTTGGCCATACTGCTGCCATGACGGGCTTGATAGAAAACAGCAAAAAAAAAAAAAAGTAGGCCTGAGCCTCGGTTTACTGGTGAGTACCACCCAATCCCCAGGAAAAGCCATGAAACTCGCATCACCCAAGAACGGCCCATTCAGCATCCCAGGAGAAAATAATGTTCCACTGGAAATACCTAACATTCCAATCATTATTACCAGGTGCCCTTTAGCCCAGCAAACACAAATTTTTCTATTCTTAAAGACAACCTAAACAAATATCAGCCAATCAGGCTTCTAAATCCAGAAAGTCCCCTCACCCCAACCTCTTTTATTATAAAACCCCACCCTGCCTGGGCAGGGCACTTCTGCTTTAAGTTGGAAAGGTAGAGTCCAGGCTTAAGCTTGAATAAGGACTCTTTGCTTTTATATACAAATTTGGACTCCTTGGTGGTCTTTTGGAGGACCCTAGGATCTAAAGTTCAGGGAAGGATGTGCCTGGGTTCTCTGCAGAGGCTGTACTGTTTTATGAAGAGACCATTGTCTGTGATTTAGTATTGAGAGATGTCCTCACACCTGTGATCCTGATAGAGGGCTGTATTTCATGGGGGTGGGTGGTGGTGGGATGGGCTTGATGCCAACAAAAGGGTAAGGTAATCCAGACGTGGTGGTTCAGGCCTGGAATCCCAGGATTCTAACTTCCTCCACCTCAAAACTAAAATGAAAATAAAACAGCCACCAAACAACAAAAGTGAGGGCTGCATTTGAGAGATGGTCGGGTCAGGAGCACTGGCTGCTCTTCTTGAGGACCCAGGTTCAATTCCCAGCAGCCACACAGCTGCTCACAACCATCTGCAATCCCAGTTCTAGGGTATCCAATGTCCTCTTGTGGCCTCATTAGGTTCCATACATATGCAGTCAAAACATTCACACATATAAAACATAACAAGCACACCATGTAGCACCAAGTTTTATGTGTAGTTTTTAAGTGAGGGTAGTGTAAGGGGGAGGCTCTGGGGCCTGTTCCAGGCAGTTGGGGAGACTTCCCACCAGGCTGCAGGGAGATTGGGCCTGGCTTTCAATTCTAGCTGTGTCTTGCCTCTCTGTGATGGGGACTGATGATGTCATCTGGAGGGAGTCTCTTCTCTGGGGTGCCCCTTGAATTTGAGTGGGCATGTGAGGTGCCCAGGTGTCACAGGATCAACCCTGCCTGGGGTTGGAATTCTCATCCCGCAGAGCTGGGCTGCAAGGGAAAAGTGGAGCCCCGGGTAAGGTGATGGTTGGCAGGATCCAGGTAGGAGGCCTGTACACCCTCTGACTTCAGTATCCATAGGACTTCCTGCCTGGCTGCGCGTCTCTGTGGCCACTCTGTCCCTGAGTTGTTGTTTCCTTCAAACCAAGGTGGTACCCTCCAGCTGACTTCTGGCATGGCCATCCCTCCAGAGACACCAGTGAGTGATTTTTACTATCTAGGACCCGTTTATAGAGGGACATAGATGACACTGACCCTTTACTGGACCTAGTGGCAACTCCACAAAGACACTTTTCAAGCCATTTAGCTGAAAAGCTGGGGACACAGTGCAAAATGATGGCAAATGAGGTCATTCCAGGGCCTGGCTCTGCTGACATAGGAATAGCCAGTCAGTCTCACTGTGGCCCAGACTGTGGGAGGTATGTGGCATTAGGGATACCTGCTCCATAAACGGGAGGAAACAGAAAGGTGCAGACACTAGCCTGAGGCTGCTCAGCTTTATAGGGAGCATGACTCTGAATACTGATCTGAGGTCAAACACTGTGTTCTTTCCTTATCTTGCTTCACTTAGCAAAAGTAACACCAGTAGCTCCTGCTTACAGTCTGTAATCCTCAAGTACACCCAATTTATAGATGAGTCCGAGGTAGAGAGAGGATCCATCTTTTCTACCATAGGATTTGATTTAGCTGGACTCATCACCCTCACTTACAACCTGGCCATGAGGTTATGAAGCTGCCTCTGAGGGTACTAGAGCCTTGCTGGCTGCTTCTGGAGCTGCTTGCTGCATGGTGAGGCCTGGCTCTACCCATGCTGGGGGATAAGAAGTCTCTGCAGTTGCTACTGTTTGGGGACTGGATGCTTAGCTAACATTCAATTGACATGACCATTTCCTGTAGGCCAAATGTGACCAGCTGGGTAACTTTGTAAAATGGTAAAGTGGCTGTCTTGGCCTTCGGGGTGTTGAGATGGTCAGGATGGTCACTGATGAAGCCTACTGCTCCTGAAGTAGCTGTGAGCCACAGCGGAACTTACACTTATGAAGAGCATCCAGCAGTGCCGACCGAGACAGCATGGCTGCAGAGGCCACCACCTTCAGGATGGGAAGGTGGTGTGGTTCTGGGACTGACATTACAACAATAATCACAGGCAACTGGTAAAGATTATTTATTTACTAAAGAGTAAAGGAAAGCAGTCACTCATAAGAGAGGGATTAAGCAGTTGTGCAGGTCCTGGAAAGGCCTGACTGGCTTCATTTGACTTCGCTTAGCGGGTCAGGTCCTCCATTAGAAAGAGGGCTTCTGCATCCGTATGCCACACTCCAAATACTGGAGCCCCACGGAAATAGGTGATTCCCAGATCTACACTGGCCAAAGGGCCAAAGGGTCAAGGTGATGGATGGTACCTGCTCTCCACTAGTCTCCCCCTTTTGTCTAAACCTAAATATAAAACTATATGCAATAGGAACAATTATCAAGTAATGTTCGGGATGGGAGAGGGAAAATAACATAAACAAAGTGAAACCACAACCAACCAGGACATCAGACACAAAACACAAAACCCCATCTCACCTGTGCGCTCTCTGCATCTACTCCAGTCTGTTCCTCTCAGCCCTGTTTTATCCTAGCTCCCCACCCCCAGCCCAGCCCACTCTGCTGGTCCCTTCCTTCCACTAGAGGAGCACCATGCCCCAGCCCATGAGTTCAGGCTGAATGCTGACTCTGCACCCCAGTGGCTGTCACTGCTCACAAGTGGATAGGGCCTGAGTCCTGCCAGTGTGCCTGCCACACACTACGTTCATGACAGCCAAAAGGCATCACAAGCCTCCCCTTCTTAGCCCTGACAGCTCCCCTCGGTGGGTGGCTTGTCCAGATGTGGTCCTGCCTTAGCTGACTCTCCAGCTCCTCTGGGTCCTGTGGGGTGGGTCAGCCCTGGGCTCTAGTAAGGCCTCAACATTAGCAATCTCCATTCAGAGGCCTGGTGCCCTTTTTCTGACACAGCACATGGTCTGAGTGGGCCTAGAGCTGACTCTGCTGTCAGGGGATCCCTTTCCTCTCTGCTACTCAGAAGGCACACACAGAAAACGGGTTTCTCGGTTGCCTTCAGAGTCTATTGTCACATGCCTCCCTCCACTCTTGCAGTGCCCAGTCTGGCATGTCATAGCTTAGTGGAGCCACAGGCTGCAATGACCATGTGCTGCTGCTTCTGCTTGCACCCCCATTCCTGGGTGGGACGGGGAGGCCTTGGATCTCACTGGAGTGATGAGTTCTAGGGCTTGGGCACAGAGGAAGCAGACAGCTGGCTTCTGATGCTGGCTGTGGTTGAAGGCCACAGGGACTGAGAACTGCCCAGGGCAAATAGCACCCTGTGTGGTCCAGCCTGTCTCCTGGAGCTGTCAGGTTCTACGGATAAAGGGACATATTACCAGTGCCAACTGTGTGCACATCTTCCTGGGGACATGTGGGAGGCAGGGGCAAAGGGCAGAAGTTCTGAGTCCTCTGTGTCAAAGAACTCATTTTTTACAATAAACCATGTGTTCCCAGGATAGCCTTAACTAGGTGAACCAGGGCAACATTGCACAATGCTCCCTTCATGGGATTTCACCCAATAACAGCCCATGTTTTCACCGCCCACCCCCAGGCATTTATAGAGAGATCTATGCTTAGAATGGAAACCAGTAAAACCCCATTAATAACTTGGGGGCTATAAATACATCTTCGTTAGTTAGCTTCAAGGACCATGAGAACAGCTTCATGGACTCTTACCAAGTTTACAATGTTCTAAGCTGCTGTAGGGAGGAAGTCCTGGGCAAGGTCAGACTCGGGCAGTGAGAAAGCAAAGGTGGAGTCTGGGCAAGACAGTGTGGACACGTGTAAGACAGCAGGCTGCTGCTGCCCAGCTTGTTCTGGCTCCTGGACCACTGTCCGGGTGACCCGCTGCGCTACATGGCAGGCGCTGTCTCAGGCTTTAGCTGTCTGGGCCAGCACCTGCTCAGAGGGAGCTCAGCTCACACCACTCAACCTCTGAGGGCAGATGAATTGTGGGGGGAGGAGGGGTCTACAGATGTTCTACAGTTTATGATCTTGAGATGTATTTTAGGTGATTTGTTTTTTTGTGCTAAAAAAGAAATACTACTACTCAGCTCTCAAAAAGAAACTATGACAGGAAAGGAAGATAAGCTATTTTCAGCCATGCAGGCAACTGTCAAAGTTGGGACTTGTGGGCATCTGGCCAGGTCTTCCTCAGTAAAAGAGAAAAACAAAGCAACAGAATGCAGATCAAAACTTGCCTGCTTAAAAACACAAAATTGGACCAAGTGAGCATCTGTAGGTAGGAATTTCCTCTGAGCTAGTCTATTCTGCCATCTTCTTAGGTGGGGTCAGTGTGAGACAGATGTGTAGTCTTAGGGGGCCCCAAGGTCTGCGTTATTGCAGGAATACCCTCTGGGGAGTGAGACACACTTCTCTACAAGTGAAGGACAGTGGGGTAGAGGACTGTGTTCTGCTTCCAGCTGTCTGTCCTGACTGACAAGGCCAGAAATCTGTTCCATGGAGATAGTACTGCATCTAGGAGGGGAAACAGACCACACCTGAGGTCACCTGTGCTAAGGGTGGATGGGGCCAGCCTGCTCTAACACAGGGTGGGTGATGCAAAAATCTTGCTGAGTTCTTGGCGGGCAGCAAAGCCCCTCACTGAGGAATTTGCGGTAAGGGTGGGAGGGAAACATTTCTTTTAAAAGAGAAATAATCGAGCTGGGCATGTAGCTCGAATGCAGAACATGTGCTTAGCAGGTCCAAGACACGGGGTTCTACTCCCAGCATCACAAAACCTCCAAACTCAAAAAGTTAGATCAACAATATTAGCAGTGCACTCAACTAAGTACAGGAACTCTTAATCTGAAGCTATCTGCTACATCTGAGGTCCCCGATGTGTGATCAAGGCCCAGCTCACCTGGGAACTTGTGATCCAGACTTCTGGGCAAGTGAGTAAAAGTGTTTGCTACTAAGTCTAGCAACCTGAATTCAATCTCCATGTGGTAGGAGAGACCAATATCCACACGTTGTCTTCTTACCTCTACACATGCAATCTGTCCCCTTCCCACCCCACCATTAGGCCAAAAACTAATGTATTAAAAAGGAGAAAGGAAAAGAAATACAAACCTGGAGCTCCCCGACCCCTACCCCAAGATCCTCAGGGCACTGGTACTCACACATCCAAGCTTGAGAACATTCAACTAGACGATGCTTCCTGACCAGCTACACTGTCCAGCCCAAGCCAGGGTGCATTTACGTTGCAGCCACCAATCCTTTATTACCATCAAGTCATGTGTACAGAGCTGGCAGACAAAAAGAGTCACTCCTACAGATGGAGGCGCTAAGGTAATGCTGGGGCTTTAGGGAAAGATCATCAAATGATTGTATTGTAAAACATCCGCTATTTATTAATGGTTGTTCTTTAAAAACACAAACATGACAACTGAGCACCACACATCCAGAGTGGCTCACCCTTGCAGCAGGGAGATGCCAAGACAGAGGCAGTGGGGCTTTCCTTGCACCCAAGTATCAGCTTCTTCACTCACTCCAGGGCTCCAAGCTACCTCTGACAAGACAAAGGAAACCCCTAAAATCTCCAAGCACAGGAAGGCCATAAAAACCTTAGGGCTACCGACACTAACTGCTGCACTTTCCAGGCTGTAGCTCTAGCAACAATATTAACAATATTAAATCCCACCATCAAACAGCTGCTCCCACTGGCCTTTACTGTCCTGACCAGCTAGTCCCAGCCTGATGTCTGCATACTCCGCAGAACACAGATGCTAACATCCACATGCAGTGTCCAAGTTCAAGTACAAAGGCTTGTTCAGGACAGCCCAAGTCACGTAGTGCTTAAACCTCTGTAGTGTCTACTGTGGTCAGAGAGGGCACAATGCATGAGCAAATATAAACAACTGTCCCACCACCAAACTTGCTCTCCATCCAATATGGACTCCACCCCAGTCAAGGCCAAAATCTTGACATCAGTAGTGACATGGTCAACTAAAGTTATATTCATATGAAACAGGAATCCACTTCATTTCTCCATTAGATGGAGTTTTCCAAAGATATCAGACATATCCTAAAAAGAAAAAGAAAAGATATAATCATGCCAAAGCAATGCCTTGTTAAGGGTCTATATTAATTAACAATGTTCTTAAAAGAATTCACAAAAAAAAATGGAAGCTTTAAAATAAAAGCTTTACACTCCACCATCAAGGATCTTGAGAGGCACAAGAAACCTGCTCATTTTATATTTTTAATTTCTTATGTAGCTTAGCCAAACCTAAGGATATGTTAGAATTATGTCAAATTTCTATACAATATGCTTTAAATCTTGTTATTGTGCAACCAACTGTGTTGTTAAACCAATAAACCTTTCATTATGCACAGAAGATGTAACACAGATCCATTTATAATTAGGATGACATTTCAGGTGTGCTCTGATTTTCAAACTTTGAATCCCATCTTCCAAAAATTGTAGTACCTCATACAAAGCATTTAATTTTTGTTCCATATTTAAATAAAAACCTTTTTGAGTTTCTAAAGTCAAAGAAACAGTCTTAGATAATAGATTAACATATGCAGCATTCTTAGTAGAGACAAGGATATAGCTGCCATAGGGACAGTGGTTAACAGACTAACTAAAGAAACAATTCCAGCCAACATTAATCCTGTAATGCTTTTTTGCCTAGATAACATCATTTTCCTATTTTTCCAAAACTTATAAACCTTTATCATCAAATCAGTGATCCTCATTCTAAACTGGTAACATCAAAAAGAAGTTTGCATAACCGCAATAATTCTAGTATAATTGTTCACATTATATACAGAAATAGACACAGTACATTGGGCGCTGACCCTGTCTTCCACCACAGACAAAAATGTTTTCTAGATTAACAGATATATGCATTTCAGTAGTACTTGCCCCTGGCTCCAATAGCAAACACTGCTATATTCCTGCACTTTATAGGCATTTTCTGTTGCCCAAGCCTACATTAGCTCCCCACCTACCCAACTTATCTGTATTAGTATCTTAATGACTTACTAACAGCAGAACAAGGAGCCAGGACATCTCCAGGGCTGTGACAATGAGGTGAGAGGCCTACTGCTCATACAGCGACCCTCTGTATGAGCAGTAGACCTCTGTATCTACAGTCACTTCTGTATCTCCAGCTAACTTTTAAAGTTTAGATTAAATCCTAACCCCGAGACAAAGGGAACATAAGTGCACGGTGATCCACAGTGTGGCAACGTGGAAATGCAGAGAATGCAGAGCTCATGGAGATTTTCATTTGAGACAGCACTTGGGAATGCTGCTGGATTTCACATGTAAATCACAAATATCAGAAGATGACCTCCACAACCAGTCCAGTGTAAAGCGGTTGTCACAATGGTTCCTGATGAGGCACAGAGCACACTTGCCAATGTAGGAGCATGCCAGCACCGAATTCACTGAGGTGAACTCAACTCCCAGCACTCTCTTCTGAACCCATGTGAAAGCATGACGTAGGTTACAGCTTAACCCATTCCAACCATCTCTCTCACACACCAATAGCCAGAGAAGAAAGATGGGGAACCAAACCTTAGGAACCATCTTGGGTAGGTGCTGGAGGGTCCTGGCTTTCAGGTTCTGGAGGAGGAGCTGGCACAGCTTCTTTTTTCTGGGCTGCCAGGAACTCGTGAATTGCTCGTTCTATCTGTGGCCTGAAGATGTGGTTCAGTTTGGGGTCCACCACCTGAGAGATGATCCTGTCCACTCCTGCTTCCAACATGCCTGACCTGGCGATAAGACAAACTACCATCACTAAGTTCTCAAGAGTCCCCTTTGCACCAGTGAGCCCCAAGTGCCATTCAAGGGTCCAGCAAACATCCATTGTCCATAGAGTGTCTTTCATTTGAGGGGATTCCTAGCTGCCTGCCACTGACCACTCCTAATGCAGCCTCAACTTTGTACAAAGGAACCAAACAAAGCTGAGCAACTGCTCCAAAGGCCAACACATGCGACAAACCACGAGAAAGAAAGAGCCTGGCACAGCTGTAGGGTAAACTGCAGTTGTAGGTGTCCAAAGCAGCAAAGCCTTGCTGTGCCTTAGTTGTTCTCGGCACTTGTTCTTAGCAGCCAGAAAGACTTGACTTCCAGCAGCAACTCAGTTACTGCGTCCAACAGATGGGATGTCCGTGATGGCCAGTGAAACAAATGACTGAGCATGCACTGTGTAGATGCTCAACAGGGTGGCTCCCAGCCCCTTCTTTGTGAGAGCTCTGCACCAACAGAACTCACCTGGAGAAAGGGAGCAGTACTGCTGAGAGCCAGCACGGGCAGCTTTAGCTATCGTGCTCGCCCAGTACGTGGAGAGCTTTCCATGCCTGTCATTTCTTCATTTCTAAAACTCCGAGTTCAGTGATCACAAGCCACAAGGACTAAAGCACGTGTAACCAAAAGCCTTTCTACTTTTAAAAGATTTTAAATTTCAAAATCAATGTATAGTCACAAGATATTTCAAGGAAATATAAAAGCTCACACAGCCTTACCCAGATACCGCTAGTGTTAGTACCTTGCCTAACACTACAGTACCAAACTAGGAATACAGTACCAGTACAACCAGACAGTCAGAAGACCTGCAAGCAAATGTGTATATCCCCCCCCACCCCCCGCCCCACCTGAGGCTGGAAAATGAATATATAAAGAGGTATACTTGGCTCATGATTCCAGTGACTTATAGTCCAAACAGCACAGTGCCAGCAATCCACTGAAGGTCTCTACCTGTAATTTGATGATGAGCATGTACATGCCAAGAGAGCCTGCCTGGTGAGAAACACAGCTAAACTCACCCATTTCTTTTTTCTCTGAAAGTCACTGGGTGGCTGAGGCTGGTTTGGAACTCACTACATAACCAGACTGCCTGGTTCTCCTAATCTTTCTGCCTCAGCCTCTGTGACAGACATCGTATTTGGCTGAAATCAACAACTGGCAAAGAACTTCTTCAGTGCCACAAAGTGACCTCAACACCACCTACCAGCTCCTGCCACTTCAACACCAACTCCCTGGGGATCAACTTCTAGCAGATGAGCCAGCCTCTGGGGGCTACTACACAACGTTACTACATGAGTTGCTTAGGATATACACCAGCACAACTAAGATACCCAAGAGCATTACCAGAGGCCCTCAGTTTCAGCTTTCTCAGTCCAACTCCTTCATGACCTTGGCAGCCATCACTGGCCAAACATCTCTGCACTGGTAGCAAATGCAGTCATTCCTCAGTCTTCCAAGACGTGCTTTTCTCACCACAATTCTCTGATGCTTCTATTTTCAGAGTCCTGCTTCATAAGCTTTTATTCAATAATTTAGTGGACTAAGAAGCACCGAATATAAGCCCTGGTTTTAAAAAGCCAAAATGGATTCTGAACAGATCAGAAAAAAACTTAACTTGGAATCCATAACCCAACCCCAGTGCGCCCATGACAATGAAGCCACTTGAGCTTCCCTAGTAAAGGTTCAGTTTGTTTCTGTAAAGTACAATGTCTTACAGACATCTTCCTGCCAACTGTCACACTCAGGCAGCTATGGCCACAGAACATACAGAACTCACTTCCATTGTGAGAAGAGCAGTGAAGCCCTGCTGGCCCACACACCCCCAAACACGGGCACCTTGGCATAAAACTCACCCAGTTTTCAGATCACACTGAAGGTTTGCTTCAAAGAACCAAGTCTCACTGTGGTGACATATTATGTATCAAATAAAGATTAACTGAAGGTCAGAGGACAGAGCCAGCTAGAGTTAGCCATAGATCAGGCAGTAGTGGCACAGGCCTTTAACCCCAGCACTTGGGGACACACACCATTAGGCCGGGCAGAGAAAGGTCTATAAAGTGGGGCTACAGAGTTCCCTATGCTGCCCTTCACTGCTCCTATGCAATCTGAGGATTCAAGAAGACAAGACCTTCCTCTTTTGGCTGAGGAGCTTGCTCCTCTGTCTCTCTGATCCTTTAGCTTTTCCCCAATATCTGGTTTCAGGTTTTTATTATAAAATCAATTAGGATTAGTGCACATCTCACAACCCAGAAGAGCTTCCAGAGTTACCACTAAACACACACACCCAAGAGGCACCCTGTGGGAGCAATGGGTACTCCAGGACTCTGTTCCTTCCCCTTGATGCATGAGCCAGTAGAAGACTACAAAGCACCGTCGACCAGGAGCCCCGTGAAATGAGGCCAGCCCGTGCAGCACCATGCTGGAATATCCACTGCTTTACTTACTGAACCACGCTCTGCCTCAGCCCATTTCGCAACTGGTTCTTGTTCATTGCAGGATTCCATTCCTGTTTGTCCAGATGTGTTGACACAAAATTATCCACTTTCTGCCTCAGGTTCTGGTAAGCTGGCTAAGACATTCAGAAGAGACCATGTTAGTGTATGTGCCAAAGTTGTGGAACCTGAGCTATTTGGAACACTGCTTTTCATAGAAACACATTTTCTCATTTAAACAGGTTTCCACCTGACCTCAGTACAAGAGCTATGAATCAACAGGCAGCAGGGTGCCTGCCTTGCAGTGACTCTGCATAGTACGGGGCATTACCTATATAAACCAATCTACTTTTAAAGAAACCCCAGGAGGGAGGGACTATTGGTATCATTCTGCCATTATTTGCATTTTAGACTTTCAGGCTGTGATGTGGACAGGGCAGATGCAGGCTGTTTCTGTGAAGGAACCAGTTCTAGGTGTCAAGCTTACTTTTCATGAGTCATCTGACTTCTGAGTTTCAGTAATTCCATCCATAAAATGCAAGCATTCCCGCCTGTTTGACTCACAGTGAGTGTTCTCTGCAGTATAGCAAGGAAAGGCCACCCAGGCCTCAGCAAGTCACTACAGCTAATGCCAAGGGAGCTGGGAAGAGTTTCCAGGCAAAGCTGTGACCCTCAGAGGAGCCTGAGGCACTCACTCTAATTGCTGCTACATGCTTGAGGACAGGAGTACACAGGAACAGAGGTTCTAAGACTCCAGCCTCTTCACTCTCTCCTACTAAAGGTAGATAACACCTCCTCACCCCATCCATGCTGAGTGGTGTGACTCGGGAACTGAATGGAGGCTGTGGTGTCAGGCCTGGCTCTGAGAACATGTAGTGGGAAGGATAATCTACCTGTGTAGTTTGTTGCCTAAGATGTACACATGTAGGGTAGACCTAACCTAACCCCACATCAAAGCCTCGACGCAGGCCCAGGGAGACTGCAGCTGACAGCCAAGCAACCAGCTGACTTGAGTAACATGCAGCCTTGACAGCTGGAGAGCAACCACTACCCTGGGCAGCCCTCTCAATCAGCAAAGAGGCTCCTAACTCCACCACCTTAATCTTGGCAAGCTGTGTGGTAAAGGGAAACGGAATGTCCCGGCTACTACTATATATGGGGCCCTAACACACATTCTAAACAACTTTTCCAAGTAAGGTGAATTCGTATTTTTACCGGAGAGACTGACTTTTGCACCGGGTCGAACACAGACATCAACTCACTTTAAATTAAAGGATGCAAAATAAAGGTGCTGATTCTACAGCTCATCCCAATTTGACCAAATACAAGCCTGCAAATTATTCCACTGGAGAAAGGAAACAGCTATTACCGTGTCATCCAATCCATTCCGTGATTAAAATCACCTCCCCGGTAATGAACAGAATGGGCACCGCCTCTAAAGCTCTCTGCCTTTCGCGACTATTCTAAACCACGAACGTCTTTAGTATAGAGGGGGTTATAAGTGTGCAGCCGTAAAAGAATCTCCAAATTCTTTGGAGCGACTGGATTAAAAATCACTGCTGAGAAGTTAAGAGCCAGAGCAGTGCTCGGGTATGCACCACTCAGAAGGCGCCGGTACTGCTCCCCTTCGTGCATCCCTTTTGTTTTCCGTCCAGCTCTTGCACGTCAAAACAGCGGGGTGCACTGCCTCGACCCCCACGGCCTGGGTACCTTGGTGTCCACGTCGGCCAGGCAGTCTCGGCGGAAGCTGTCAAACAGGCCGCGACTCTTGAGCTGCTCCACTATGAGAGCAATGAGCTGTGGGTCTCCCGGAGGCAGCGAAGCGGGGTTGACCGGACCCCCTGTCCCACTAGAGCCCGCCGCGGGTCCCGAGGCCTGGCCCGCCGCGCCTGCGCCCGCACCGTCCGCCATGGCCGCGCCCCGTGCCCGCGCCAGGCCCCGCGCCCGGTTGCTCCTCCGGGAGCCGCGGGTCGCGCTGCGCAGACACGGAGGGCCCCACGGAGGCGGCGGCGACGGAGGCGGCAGGGTGGGAGGCGGCGGGGCCCACGGCGCTCCCGGCTCGCTGCGCAGCTGGCGCTCGTCTAATGGCGTCACCGATGGCCTTTGCATTGTGGGACGGTTGGTTTCCTGGAGCCATCGCTCAAGTTCTTATAGACAGGGTCTGGCCGTTGAAAACTACAACTCCCGGCAGTCAATTTGCTCGCTCGCGCTAGTTCGCGGGACAACATGGGAATTGTAGGCTCAAGCCTTAGCAATGGCTTGAAGCTATTAGGTCCCTGCAGCCTTCCCAAATCAGACAGCTCCACAGAGCATTGAGCACCTGTAAAGCTGGTTCAAAGAGTTTATACTTTAAAGACTGTGCCTCGATAGGTCTGTTTCCATGTCTGGCAGCCCGTGATTTTGACATGCACCCAACTCACACTACCTCCTTGAACAATGTGATCTCGAAAATTCGTTTAACAATGGGTTAATCATATTTCTTTTTCAACCAAAATAATTTTACGTTTATTTTGTGCTGAATCAGTCACTGTTGAAAAACAGTTTGGGACTGCAAAGAGAGACCATCACTCCAGCTGAAGAGTCTGTACAAGGAAAACTTTACTCTTGATCAATAAATAGGGTATGCTGGGGCAGGAACCAGCAGGAGAGTAGACACACATAGACAGGAAGTGCATTTGTTTTTTATTCTAAGGAAGGTGGTAGTTGTGTCTTTTTCCCATTGACTAGAATCCAGCCTCACAATCACTGCTCCAGGCTATCAAATTCCTGGATAGAGCAGTGGGCTTTTGTGTAAATAAAGGTTTTCCTGGGTGGAGAGGATTCAAATATTTGCAATTTACAAAGTAGGGGAGACAAGGTATCTTAATTTCTAGTTCTAAACACAAGATGTATATATCTATATCTATCTATCTATACATATCTATACATATACATATATATATATATATAACAGAGAGAGAGAGAGAGAGAGAGAGAGAGAGAGAGAGAGCGAGAGCCTGTGCCCTGGCTGTCCTGGAATGCACCTGCCTGCCTCTCTACTGAGTGCTGGGATTAAAGTCATGAGCCACCAGGCCTGACTCACCTTTTGTATATTTTATAGGAAAGATCCTATTTGTTATTCCTCTCCTGCCGCTGTTGCCTTTCCTTTTATTTCCTGGCTGATCATCAACTCAACTTCCCCAGCTCTCAGAACTACATCCCCTTGATCAGTCCTCATCTCACAATAAGCATCAGCGAGAATGTGAATACATTTTACAATAAATACTCTTGGCTCCCGGGAAGACGCAGACTAGACAGAAATCCAGGATGTTCTCGCCCAACATTTACTACCCCAGAGAGCTTAAATTAGGCCATAAAACAAGTAGCCATGTTTATTCATACTTCTTTAACATCAGT
The DNA here is from genome assembly GCA_004025045.1 of Sigmodon hispidus. Classification (NCBI taxonomy): domain Eukaryota; kingdom Metazoa; phylum Chordata; class Mammalia; order Rodentia; family Cricetidae; genus Sigmodon; species Sigmodon hispidus. The sequence goes on from PVIH01003950.1 coordinate 93,799, forward strand.
CCAGTAAGTCTTAAAGGTTAAACTAACCACATTCTCTCATAACAGGTTCCAGCCCTCTGGGATACCTCAAGTCTATTTCTACTGATGATCCATGCAGGTGTCTCATATTTAAGCTCTAAGGAAGTCCCATCAGGGACGGCTCAACCCTCTCCTCCCCAGGGGTGTGTGTCATTCTCCTTCTAGTCCTCCAGGTCTCAACTGTAGTCACACCACATCTTATTCTCTTTCTTTACAAAAACTTTTCTGGCCCCAGGTCTGATATGCTCTATTGTTGAGCCAGATTCTTATAGCAATTGTAATTGGAAGTGAATAATTTGTAGGCTCCTTGGCTACTTGCACTATCTACCTCCCCAAATCTACCCAGAGTGTAGGATTTGGTAAAAATTGTGACTGTTTATTTTGTCTCTGGTGTTCTGCACAAGACTTGACCAAAAGTCCATGTCTGTTTCCTAGTTCTACAACTATATAAAATAGTTTAACTATCATGGCAGGAATGAAGATCTTCTAAAGATGTGCCCTGTCTTTGACTACTACAATATTAAACCAATGATCCCAATAAATCTAATAGGCTCTCCCTTGAAGACCCCCATGCTGACAGAGGGAATACATTGAAGTCTGGTGCCGACCAAAAAAAAGCTGTTGATCCCATTGGGCAAGAATAAGACCACAACCACAAATTTTTGTGCCAAATTTGAAGCAAGTTTTATTAAATACAGGCTAGGATGATGGACACTGGCCAAATCTATACCTGGTATTCTCAGATAATGGCTGTGAGTGGCATCAGTCAGGCACTTAGAAAGGAAAAAACCCATAAGGCTGTATACTTCCTGCCTTAATCCAGTTGGGGGCAAGAATACATCCTGCTGTTAGGTCTCAAACCTGAGAGGAATGTCTGAGGGGCCTATTTAATATATCAAAGTAGATGCTGGCCACTAGGTTCTCCCTGCATCCCTCAGTCCCTACCTGTTACAGGCCATCCTGGCTGACACATCCTGCCCACTACCCTAAACTTCTCCTGCCCAGGGGCTGGGCTGTCCTTTCCCTAGATGCCCTTCTGTCTTAGTTGGGTCTTGTTGCTGTGAAGAGACACCATGACCACAGCAACTCTTACAAAGGAAAGCATTTAAGTGGGGCTGGCCCACAATTTCAGAGGTTTAATCCGTTATCATCATGGCAGGAAGCATGGTGGCATGCAGGCAGACATGGAGCTGGGGAAGTAGCTGAGATTCTACATCTGGATCTGAAGACAGCAGGAAGTGACTTCCTAATAGTGCCACCTCTTATGAGCCTATAAGAACTACCATACTTTTCCCGTATAATCCAGCCATTTTGGCTACCTGATCTTTTATCTATTTTCTTGGTCAGTCTCTTGCTGAAGGCTTCCCTTCTTGGTTGGCAGATCTCCTTTCTCTCTTCATATGGCTCAAGGTCATGTCCACTCTGGATCTGTTTTCCCGTTTTATCTACAATAAGCTTTCTCCTCCACCATACCTAAAAGCAACCACGTCCTTTCCTTTTTATTTCTTTTTCCATTCACCTGCCTATGTACCTCCTGGCTAGATGTGATCAAGCATATCCTGAGCAGCTGGGACAACCAACCTTGTTTATAGAAGTGAAAACACAAGGCTTGTTACCTTACATGAACAACAGCCTCCAGCATTCCAGGGAGATATCTGTCTTTGGGCAAGTGGGGCTTACAGGTTAGAGCTTTTTTTTTTTTTGGTTTGTTTTATAGATAGCTTGCATCTAGGAAGAGATTTCACACTATTTTGACAACCCTTGAAGACTGTCTTGCAGGAGAGACTATGTGCAGCTTGACCAGATCCTCTTGCTCTTGATTTAAACTTATATTTCATGTCAGGACTCTGGAAGATGGTCTTGGTTTTGGACAAGTCATTAGGCTTTTTTTCCAACATGATCACATTAGCTAAATCTACTTTCTACATTTTCCAATACATCTCCTTAGTTAGCCAAGGGTGGATGGGGAACCCTGGCTTGTTAGGGTTGCCAGGGCCCAGGCTCTGATTCTAAGAACTCCACTATTTGGTCAGAGAGTACATAGGTTGGGACACGTTTTAGTCACTATCTTCAGGAAGTTCTAGTGTAGCAGGTGTCGCTGGGATAATCTACCATGGCCTACTAGGAAAGTGATGCTCACAGTGCAGTATCTGACCATCACTGGGCCCTGTGTGTGGTTGATGGAACTCTGGGCTATGAAGAGGTGTTGCTCCCGATGCCCTGTACACTTGCCTTTGTAACTGCTAGATGTATTGGGAGTCAAGGGTAAGGATGAAGGTGATCAAGTGTATGGGCTGTCTATTATTAATCTGGCTAAGGGGAATCCAAAAATACACAAGACATGTAGTATGCAATAATAACCATTAGGGGGTGCCATTGTTGTATTTATATAGCCCAGAGCATTTCAACCAGAGCAGTACTATTTGGACGTTAGTCTCAGAAAATAGTAATCTAGTTTTCTGGTATCTTTTAGATAACTGCTGTAAAGACTCAGCATTAACACATTGCAGGTCTACGAATGTAGCTTAGTTGTAATGCAGACCTATCATGTGCAAGGTCTTAGTTTCGTTCTAGATTTGATCTCTGGCACTGAAACAAACAAACACCCTTTTCTGTGGTAAGTTGCTTCAAACTCAGTGAATTTATACATATTAGATATTAGGGTATTTACATCAAAGGCTATGATAAGGTGGAACCCTCTCAAACCAGAATCTAGACCTTGGAGAAACTGGAAATGAGATCTGTGGTTTTTCTCAGGATTGTGTGACAGAACAGGCAGACTTTTCACACCAGAGGGCACTAGATGAGCTGCTAACATCTTCTTGAGAGAGTGGCAGGACCAATTCCCCACAATAGATGAGAGTCTTAGGAATCATGGAAATTCCTGTTAGCATTCTCCCAATCCTTAGCAAATGTCTGCATGTTGCTGTTGTGGCTTATACTTGGGTTAGGACTTGCGTTAGGGCAGCTCTTTGATTGGCTATCAGCTTCACAGCTATCTTAAAAACCACTAAGCAGGCTGGGTAATGTAGTCTTTAAACATTTAGATATAGAAAACTTTTAAAAAACTGTTTTAAAATGAGTTTATATTATTTAGGATCATCAAGGGCACTGTGGAAGGAAATGAGTGGCCTCTCCTGTGGGTTTCCTTTATCTCCAAGGTTACAGAAGACCTATCTGGATTGGGTATGGAAACTTTGACTTTTAGTACTTTGGTATTTAAAATGTTTCAACTTTAAAATTTGGGGGAAAGGTGTGGGACCAGCGGGTGTGAGGCTCCTCCAGAGAGCCTTACTCAGGGTGTCTCACCTACACCCACTGTTCACCTTCCCTTGTACCCTAACCTGTTATCTGTCACTGTAATGAGATACCTGAGACCTGGTAAGTTATAAAGTGTGGCTTAGCCCACTGTTCTGCCTCAAAGGCCTACAGATAGATCCTCCACATCCCAAACCCCACTGTTCCCCAGGCAGCTGCAAGCAGAAAGGCTTTTGCAGAGGGAACCTAGGGCCCCTGAGTAAAATGTCTGTTTCTTTAGGAGACCTTGTGTGATGAGGGTGCCTATTATAAGAGTGAGTCTGCCTGAGTGGGCTCTGGAGGCAGGGCTCAGTTCTGGCTTGAATTGCTCCTGGCCCCATGAGAAGTTCTTGCTGGGACCTACAATGTTTCTGCCACACTTTTTGTGTTTGAGCTCATGACTGTCTCCATGCAGGTGTTTTCTTGGCTTGCAGATACAGTTTGAGGAGTGAACAGGTCCCAGTACCTTGACAGAATAAAACCCATCTCTTGTCTCCATTCCAGTGTCATCCTGCTAGCAACCTTTGCCCGGTGACCTTAGACAGCAGGTTCCATGTGGTACACATGTCATTCCTACCAGCTAGTCCCAGTTTGTGGGTAGACCCAAAGCAGCATGTACTTGCTCACCCTAAGGCAGGCCTGCGAGCAGCTATTTCTGGCCAGGTGATGTATATTACTCCTAGGTAAGCACCTTTGATTGCTGGCCAGATTCTATGCAGATTGCCAGTTCTCCCCTTCCGCCTCCCTGAAACCTCACAGCAACTTCTAATTAGATGTGTCTGTGCCGGTACTCTTAGTCTCAAGTGATGCTGTGTGATAATCAGCCTGAGCCTTTTCATTAAGGGCAACCTTGAAAGGAGCACTCAGCGGTCCCCAACACGCTGCAGGAACAAGCTAGAATTCCAGGGTGTTTTTAAGTCACTGAGCTTCTGTCTATGTTCAGCTGTTGGTTGGTTTCATCACATCTGCATTACCTGATCCAGCCTGATTGTCGTTTGTCATCAATTTAGCTGCCTGGTCTTTCAACATCCTTCCAATTTTGGAGGAATTCTCCACTCATGGAGGGAAGCAGAGTCTTCCTGCACATGGCGGAAATGCCAAATACCCACTTTCCCGACCTCCTTTGCACTTCGAGTGTGTGGCGGGGGCAAGCACCGTGGCTGTAGACATTGCTGGTGTGGGTCTGTGAAGAGCTCCCGCTTCGGTTCTGGTTCATTACTCTTTCTAGTTAGCCATTCTTTCCATCAATTCTGTGAGCCAGCGTGTGCCTTCAGTAAATTCCCTTTCACCTTGAGACACCCGGAGTCCATTTACATTGATGAGGCCAAAAGCCTCAGCGACAGTCTACTGGAGGCTGCCAGGAGGCTGACAGGGAGCAGCTGAAGGGAAGGAGCTGTCAACTCCTGATGACTCCCCTGCCCCTCAGCGACTCTTCTCAGGGACCAAGACCAGAGGTCTGCTCCACCTATGCACATGTGGATTTCAGGTTTTTCATTTTATTTGGCAAATAACAGGAAACATAACACAAAGCCACATCACAATTTTACCACAGTATTATTACCCCAGCCCTCATTATTCAAGACCCCTGGAGAATACCTGAAATTACAACTGATCTTACGTGTGCCTTACATGAGCTCTTACATGAGCCTGTGCTGTTTATTCTTATAGACATCAGCATCCTTACAAGGCAGTCTCTTTCCTTTGTAAGCGTTTTACAGCTTCTCTTTGGCACATCTGAATTGCCAGGTCCCTACCCTTAAGCCTTGGTTAGGTGTGGGTCCCTGGAACACAGACACTGATATCACACGGTGGATCTGATAACTAAGACAGCTGCTACACGAGTAGGTAGTGCATACTAAGTGAACACATCAGACTGACAGAGGATTCTTTTTCCAGCTGAGGTAGAATGGCCATTGCAAGGTTTCATTGCACTGCTCAGAAAATGGGCCATTTATTTCTGCAATTTTGCATTTAATTTTTGGGGACTGTAACTGATTGATGTCCACTAAAATTGTGTGTAAAGGGGGGACTGTGTTGTAAGTGTTAACTTGTGGGGTTATAGCCAACTAGAAAAAAATCAAGGTTGGCATGGCAAACCCAGGAGGAACAAAACCTAATGCTTTCCTGTCCTTTGCCTCCTTGAGGGTCACAGAGAAGGTGTCACGGTTTAGATTTATCTGTGGTTCTGCTTAAAACCAGAGGCCCTACATAAAGACTCTGAGGAGCAAGGGAGAAGCTGAGAGGTGTGGGGGAGCAAAGGAGAAGCTGAGAGGTGTGGGGGAGCAAGGGAGAAGCTGAGAGGTGTGGAGGAGCACAGGAGAAGCTGAGAGGTGTGGAGGAGCATGGGAGAAGCTGAGAGGTGTGGGGGAGCATGGGAGAAGCTGAGAGGTGTGGAGGAGCATGGGAGAAAATGAGAGGTGTGGGGGAGCAAGGGAGAAGCTGAGAGGTGTGGAGGAGCAAGGAGAGGCTGAGAGGTGTGGAGGAGCATGGGAGAAGCTGAGAGGTGTGGAGGAGCAAGGAGAGGCTGAGGTGGGAAAGAGGCTGTTTTCATCTGGCTCAGAAACTCTAAGTCTCCAAGGGCGCAGAGGGAGACTGCTCATCTGCTGTCACACTGGAGTCTGGGATGGGCTGTTCCTGCTGCAGTCAGGTGACACCCTGATGGTGGAGCTGTGCTGCAATCCAAGTTTGCAGAACTGACCGGTGAACTCCCCTAGATGATGTCACCACATGCACACACACACACACACACACACACACACACACACACATCCAAAGCTCCCTTCTGTGCTTTCTTGTTGTCTAAAACACTTGACTGAGGAACAGAGGGAAAGTGCTGAATTGATCTTTTAAATTTACACAAATCCCAACCAAAGAAATGTGGAAGCCCAGAACTTTCTCATCAAGGCCGATGCCAATGCCCCGCCCCCGCCGAGGCTCTCCCTGGTTGCAGCCTCTTGCTCTGCCCTAGATTCATGGGCTGTTTTCAGAATCGTTGGCAATCTTCTCTGCATTGTCCTGACAACCCTTGGCAATGAAATTAAAAAGCTACTTACTGAATCTTGTGACAGAGAAATCTGCAAGAGGGGGCTGCTGCTTTCGTGACAATGGGATCCACAGAGGGAAAGGAGAGAATGCTGTTGCCAGGAAGGAAGGACAGAGTGGGCTCTGGATTTAAGACTGAAAACCTCTGGTATCTTCCGAGCCTGGCTTCTAAAATGCTGAGTGGACACACGACCGCACAGCCCTGCTCTGGCGCTCACAGCTGGGCCTGGTGCACTGGCCTGCAGGGCAGGGGAGTTGAAACTGTGGGACGGAAGGGCTTGGGAGCTGGGCCAGACCCTAGGAGGTATTCCAGTCTGGCCTTCTGTCTACCTCAAATGCACACACCAGAATTAATGCCACGGGCACTTCAGTCCCCAAAAACTTTAAGAAATCTCCAAATTAAAGAATTTTAATAACCATTAAGAAGAAACTTTCTGGGACAAAGCTGTGGTATTAGAAATATCAGATATGATCTTTCCTATCAAATACTACTAAAATTTGAGTGTAGGAATTAAGATCTTTTTGTCTCCCCCACCTTGTAAGACTTGCAAATGTTGGAATCCTCCCCACCCAGGAAAAATCTTTGTTTACACAAAGGCCTACTGCTCTATTCTAGGATCTGATGGCCTGGAGCAGTGTACCCACCCTTCCCCTTCCCTCTCCTTTTCTTGGTAGCCACTTCTTTATAGACGAGCCAACAGTCTAAGACAGTGAGGTCAGACCTCACAACCCTTCCCTCTCTCTCCCTCCCCCCCCACACACTAGCTCACTCTCTGATCAAGAGTAAAGTTTACACCAGCCCAGTGGTCCACACCTTCAGTTCTAGCACTTGGGAGAATTGGGGGGTCAGGCTGTGAGTTTGAGGCCATTCTGGTGTACATAGTGAGTTCCAGGGCAGCCAGAGCTACGCAGTTAGACTGTCTTGAAAAACAAACAAACAAATAAACAAGCTAACAAAAAGAATAGAGTTTACCTTGTCTAGACAAGGTGGTATTTTTCTTTGTGATTCTGTTATTTCTAACAGTGGGGCACATGGTGTTGTAGGTGTGTCCTGAGGGGTGACATTGGAGTTGGGACCTAAGTAACAGGATACTGCCCGCACTCCACCCTGAAGGAAGGGTCCCAAGGGAAACAGACACAGTACCTTCCATTCTGGGGGACCCACCCTTATGATTTGATCATTTTATTAGGAATATGAAGACTCAATCCCTGGAAAAGTAGCTATGAACTTACTTTATACAGTCTCATTTACTTATTGTTCGTCAGGCACTTACAATGTGCCTGCATTACATTAATGCTAATTTGCTAAATACAGAAAACTGTGATGATAAAAATAAAAATTATTCTGGTTTTCAGGGACATCAGTGTTTTTAGGGGAGGTGTTAGTAGTCACGGAATAAATAAATATGTAATGTTGGATCACAGAGAAAAGAACAAAACATATGCTAGAAGTATGGATGAAGCCAGATGTCGTTTGATGAGGCTGGACTGATAATTATAAACACCGAGAATGCTTGTGAAACATTTGAGTTTCATTATTAATTCTTGCCACATGATTACATATGGAGGCTGGTCCAAACAAATCTGAAATCAGGCTAGTTCTAAGGTTAGCTGAAGAGGCTTGAAGGCAACAAAGATTGTTGATTGTTTCTTGTTTAAAACATGAAAACAGACAAATGACATTGCTATCTGTGTGGCGTCTCCTATGTTAGGCAAGGTGGGGCAGGTGGGTACTAAGGGTTCTGGGGATAAGCATCCTGCATACTGTCACCTGAAGATAAAGCTCTCTAGTTCGGTGCTGGTGACCCTGTCACGATGTTGGCCTACATACACTGTGCTGGAGTATTCCTGGCTTGTCTAGTTTGTTTTTATTCAAGGTTTGACCTGTCACCAGATTTCTGTGGAGAGTAACCTGTCAGAGTTTGGAATAAGGACCACTCATTCTCCAGGGCCAGGCTTTCCCAATTGTGCCTCACTATGTCTTGAGTGAGGCTAGCACAGGGAGCAGGTCTGCAGGGCAGAACAACCTCTTTTTTGTGTTTGAGAAAAGAATCCTATTGTGTCTCCCATTCAATGTCACACCAGTTTTATTTTCAGCTACTCCCTTCCCAGAGCACAGTCCACCAACCCGGGGTCACCTCTCCTCCCCACCTCTGCTGCCATTCTCTCTCCTCTCTTTATCCCCCATGCCCTCCTTCCTTCTCCCCCTCCCTCTCGCCCTCCTGATGTGGATGTCTTTCTCTATGCTGTGGATATCACTGGCTAATAAAGAGACTGTTTTGGCCTATGGCAGGGCATCTTAGAAGCAGGAGAGAAATCCAAGCATAGATATAGAAGGAGGAGGGCAGAGTCAGGGAGAGAGGTGATTCAGCCGTTAAAGAAGTAAGATGTAAAAAGATATGTAAGCCACGAGATTAATAGAAATGGGTTAATATGTAAGAGCTAACTAGCAATAAGCCTGAGCCATAGGCGGAACAACATATAATTAATGTAAGTTTCTAAGTTATTTTTGAGGAACAGCAGTGGGCGTGTCCAGACCACAGGGCTAGGCCCAGACAAAAGCTCATACTCCCCCCTCCTCCTCCCTCCCTCTCCTAGTTCCTGTGCCTTCCTCTTCCCTTCCTCCCTTCCTCTTCCTCTCTTCTCCTCCCCCATTTTCTTCCTCTTCCTTCCTGCCTCTGGCTCTCTTCTTTCTTACTTCATCTCACACTAATTGGCTTTTGATCTGGAAGGAATTAGTGACGGAGGAACTTAATTTTAGGGGACTTCCAGTCAACCAGGGGCTGTGGATGTGATCTGAGGTGTGGTGTCCTCACTGCCTGTTTTTCTTGAGAAGATGGGAGTGACTGAGTGCCATACATATTTCCCCCGAGCTTGCATTTATTTCCTCCGCCTTCTGGGTTCCAAGAATGAAGGAGACAGGAATGAAGCTCAATCCCTTCAAAAGGAGAGCTTCTTCTCACAGCGGCTGCCCCTCTAGGCTCTGGAGACAGACTTCAGTGAGAAATTCACTGAGCAGCTAAGGGCATGACCTGAGTCCCGACCAAGACTGGGCTCTGCATGGGGTAGAGGGAGCCTCTTTAGACATGGGGATTAAGGGGCAGTGTAGGGAATCCATGAAGCTCTGAGTGACATGTATGCTATCAACATGAGCATGGCCATGCCAAGAACACTTATGCCTCAGACCCATGGGAAGAACAAGGCCTTCCCCAGCCAGGCTCAGAGAAATGGTAGATTGTTCTGCTAGTCCAAGTAGAACATTGACAAACGAGTGACCTTTAACTAATACAGTGTGTGCAGAGACTATCAGCTCTGATAGTACTCTTCAGCACTGATGACTATACCCTGAGACAGCTTCCCTACAGAGACCTTCTCCATAGATCAGCTAACCCACCTCTTCCTTGTTCTTGCTATATGCAATAAGTGGCTGAGTTTGTGGGAGGTCGCTGGTGTGTCTCCATTAGAGCACATGACCCACCTGGTCCCAGCCTTTATGGATGAGCATTTGTCTTGTCTTTACTCCTCATTACCCCAGAAAGGTCTGTACAGGTAGAAGCAGTACAGCATCCATATTTAGAAGACTGGAAATGAGGTGCTAAGATCTTCTGACTCTGACAGAGGATAGGCACGGTCTCTCTGAGGCTATCTGTTCCCACACAGGAAGAGCCATTTTTGCTTCCTGCTCCTTTTCTGGATGGTTTTGATGCCCTCGGCCCCTCACCTATCTCTTTCTTCTCTGTGCTCAAGGATGAGAACATTTCTCTGAGAGTGAACAATCCTACATCTGGCCAGTCCTATCATGGTAGGAGAGGACTTTGTAGTCACCTGGCCTAGCTCCGCTCCAAGCATGTGGGCATGGGCAAATCAGCTGGGAAGCTGAGGGTCCAGATATTCTATATTCTTTTTCGCTCATGGCTCCTGGATCATGGGTGTTAGTTCTGCACGTGAGAGCAAGTACACACTAACATGGCCACACACTAGAGTTTAAGAGAAGAGTCCCAGGCAAGTGAAGAAGTCAGGGGACAGAGAAGAAAAGGACCGGAGCCCACGCTCGCAGTCACTTTTAAGGGAAGGGGTGTGCGTGGGTATGCGTCATGGGTCCAGAGAGGTGCTTCCGGGTCCAGGCATGTGCTTCTGTACTCAATGCCACAGGGTTTATGCAGCCACGCCCAGGGGCATGCCTCCGTGCAAGGTGCATCTCACCTGAGCAGAGGGGCTCAGCTAGGGAATGCCAGGAATCCTTACAATGGGTACCTACAATTATGTATGTGAACATAGAAGCAAACAAAGCAGACATGTCTAAAGGGACCAGTGGGACCAAGGAGATGGAGAAAGGCAGATCAGACAGGAATAGGCCCCACATTAGAAGTGTGTGAAGTGTCCTTATGTAACACAGTACCATATACTGAGATGGCCACACTGTCTCACAGGATTCGCCAGGATGAGACATAAAGAAATGTCTGATGAAGAATGGTGCTCTGAAAATACAAGTTTCAATTTCCCCATTTTGTTTCAGATAGACACATTAGCAAAGAAAACCACCCAAGATGGGAAGCGTCAGGCCCCTGTATTCTGAGATCTGTTCATGCTGGACTTGGTCCCCAGTTCCTGTTTCTAGGACAGGTTTTCTCTGGATAGGATCCTGCCTGAGCTTTAGCCTCCCCCCCCCACGCTGATATCTAGCTCACCCCCAACCCCTAGAGAGCTATGTTCAAGATGACACCTTGCAACACAAGCCTAGCATTGAACCTCAGGCTACCATAGTTGTCATGGTAACACTTCTTGGACGTAGTCCAGCAAAACCTTTGCACAATCTGAAAAAAAAATCACAAAACACTAAGAGATGAGGAAGCACCCACCCCTCAATGTCCTCCTGCGGAGCCTGTCCTTCATAACGAGGAAACATATTCACAGCATACAGAAGAAGGATTATCCCACAGCATCTTAGTGCTTTCCATGTTAGAGTAGCCACAGTAGAGCTGACCTTTTTGTTTATTTTGTTTCTAAATTTTATTTTTGTAGATAAGTTATGTTGTCGAGGCTGGCCTTGAACTCTTTATGTAAGGTGACCTTGAACTCCCAACTTTCCTGTCTCTGCTCCTGGAGTTCTGAGATGACAGAAATGGGCCACCATGTCCAGCTTTGCTTGTTTGTTTGAGAGACTCTCTCTTTAGTCCAGGCTGGCCTGGAACTAGCGGTGACCTTCCTGCCTCTAGGAAGGAATGGCCTACCTGATCAAGGAATCTTCCTAGGGATGCCATGTAAAGTCAGAAAGGGACCACAGGATGGCCTGTGGTGTGTTTCATCCGGCTCTGCAGGCCAAGGTGGGCTTTGGGTCACATTTCTTCAGTTCAAGGAGCTTTCATAGGCACAGGGTACAGACAGAGTCTCCAACAGCAGTGAGTACCCAGAATAAACCTGCCTGTTGGAAAAACAAAGAGGTACATATGTGGGTGCTGTTTCAAGCTATTTGGTGTCCTTAAAATGACCAGAGCAGCAGGAGTTGTGTATTATGGTAAGAAATAATTACTGGCAACTGATAGAAAATGATTAATATTTATTAAGGGGTTTAGAGGAGGAATACTTACTTATATGAGAGATTAAATAGTTGTGTGGGTTTTGGAAAAGTTGTACTGCTCTGTGAGGCCTCACTTAGTGGGTTAGGTCTTTTATCTAAGAGCACAAGAGAGAAGCAGATGAAGGGATGGGCCTTCTGCCATGCCCTGACTCTGGGGCCCCAAGGCCAATAGATGATTTCTAGATCTATGCTGGCCAAGAGGCCACACCTCTAGGTCAAGGTGATGGTGCCTGCTCTCCATGACTCCTGGGGCCATTGCTAAATATCCCCTTAATGTTGAGATGGAATGTTTGTGTCCCCATTTTACAGGGGGAAAAAGTGAGGCTCTCAAGAGCAAAGCAGGAACCAAGGTCCACATGCTCCAGACATGAGAGCCCACAGCCTGAGGCTGGGGTCAGGAGGTTGTAGAGGAATGTCTTAAGTGGATTAACACACAGGCTGATCTCAGAGGAGACCGGTGGGGAGGAGTTTGGAATGAGGCCTACTTGATCTCAGCAGGATTAGTTGGTTTCATGGTGGGTCAAAGCTGACTAGACGCCCCACAGAGGTCATGGCTCAGGCACGACTACAGAAGCAGGTCTGGCCAAGAGGAAGGAATCCCAGAATTGTTGGTCTGGGTCTGTGGTGGATGGGAGTTGTCTCACAGCCAAAGTGGAACTCTGGAAGACCGCTTGGTGGAAGTTGATTAGTTGTATCCTAGGCAAAAACAGGTCTGAACAGAGGTGTCAGGACAGGAAGGAAAAAAGCCAGTGGACTGAGGAATCAGACAAGGCTGGCTTCAAAACTGATTGTTCCCTGTGGATTTGCTTTGTCCTTGAGCAGGTTCTGGACTTCTCTGAACAAATTGCCTGTATTTCACAGGTTTTTGGAGACAGTGAGATATGATACTGTAAGTGAACCCTGAGCTTCAGTTTTATACACTATGAATACTCAAAGATTATTCAAAGGCTGATGTTATTGTCACCATGAACACCCAAGTTTATTGTCACTCTTTTGATAAGTCTCCAAAGCCTTGGTTTGTGAGGACCAATCCTGTGCAATTCAAAATTATATATATTATAATCAATTCAAAATTATATAGGTCCATCTTTTGTTTCTGATTGAGTCCTGCTGGACAATCAAGATCCATTTCAAAAGACTCCTACATTGTGAAGGCCTTGTCAAAGTTTGCAGCAAGAAGCATGTCGGTTACCTCTGTCACACATGCACCTTAGCCCACATCACACTCTGAGGGGTTATGTTTGCCCACAGTTTATCTTCTCAGCCAGGCTTCAGGGGGTGCAAAAACTGACCCATTCCCCTTACTTAACGGTTCTCCAGTCATGGTCTGTATATCCCAGGGGAACCCCAGATCACTTCAAGTATCCTAGAAGTCATAGCTATATTCCTGTCTGTGGAACATTATTTGCCATTTTTATCTTGTTCATATTTGCTCTACTAGTGAAGAAAACTGCTGGCATTTTAGTAGTAACAGGAAGTGACTCCAGAGTGTCACATAGTCACTGAGGTCTCCACTGGCATGCATTTGAATGTATACATGTGCCAGGAGCAGTTAAGAATGTTCTTAATGGGGCTGGAGAGATGGCTCAGCGGTTAAGAGCACTGTCTGCTCTTCCAGAGGACCCGGGTTCAATTCCCAGCACCCACATGGCAGCTAACAACTGTCTGTAGTTCCAGTTCCAGGCAAACACCAAGGCAAATAAATAAATAAATAAAGTTTAAAAAAAAATTAAAAAAAAAATGTTCTTAATAAAGGTTGAGATAAATAAAGCGTGTGCCAGGCCCCAGGTTCAATCCACAACAACTCCCCAAAGCCCTCATCGAAGCAGGAAAGTACTTAAGTTTTGAAACTTACCCCAAATACATGTCTTTTTAGCAACCTATAAGGCAAAATAAACCAGGGTAAAATCCTTGGTTTTGTGCCAAAGCTCTTCATTATTTTCATCTGAGCTGAAGAAGCCATTTTTAACTGAACGTCATTTCTATCTGGAAGACACAGGCAAAAACCATTATTTTTGTAACTGGCCTGTGTTTTCTCAGAAGTTGACAAACCAGTCTGTCTTTAAAACAAAAACAACTGATGGTGTTTATAGCTAAGAATAAACTTTGAGTATAACTTTATCTGTTAGGCTACCGTGAGCTCAATGCTCCCCCAAACCCTCGTTCTGACGGGAGAGGCACAGACAAGTGTGATGCTTTCACAGCATAACAAAACACATTGCTAAATAGACGGTCCGTGTGAGCTGGTGAGGCATTTGGGTCCTAGGTGGATATTGCATGTTGGACCTTAATGTGAGAAAACAGGAAAAACATGGAAATATGGTTTTGGATCTGATGTTACAAACACCTTTAAACCTTCATCAAGGGCTTAGTATAATACTGAAGCATACCCACAATTGAGAAGGCTATTAAAATTCTACCAGTTTCCAAGTACTTGCTCATAGGATATCAGGTTAGACCAACTCATGACAGCAGATTGAATGAATGAAGAAGCAGAAGTGAGGATCCAGGTGTCTTTGATCAAACCCAACATCATAAAGATTTGAAGACGTGTACCAATCTTTTTCTTTTGGGGTATCAACCAGCTCCCAAGTCATGAGACAGAGACTTATGCTTGGCCTAGTTTAGGCACATTTCTGGCTAGCTCTTTTAACAACTTAAATCACCTAGTTTCTCTTTATCTAGGCTTATTACCTTTCTTATTTCTGTCTTCCCAGCTTCTCTGTGTCTGGCTGGAGTCTGCCTGGCCTTGGATGTCGCTTGTACTCTCATTCTTTTCTCTTTCCTTTCTTCTCTCCAGCCTACATTTCTCCTCCAGTTTCTTCTCTCTGCTCGACAGCCCCGCCTATCCTTTCTCTTGTCTAGCTATTGGCCATTCAGCTCAGGGAGGCAAGCTGAAACAAGTGTAACACATCTTTACATAGTTAAATGCAGCAGAATCAAAAGTAACACACCTTTACAAGTTATACTCTGCAACATGAACAAATGTAACACATCTTTTTGCTTAGTGAAAATAATATTCTACAGCATGCCAGGATGCCATGAGGCTTCTCATTCCACATATTTGCCCTTGTAAAAGGTACTTTATTTCTTTGAAAATACTTTGCACATGAACATGTACTAGACTTGTTACTGTTTTTTGAATGATAAATGAATGAATATGTGTGTGATTCTTCAGTTTTAATTCTTATAACTAGATCTTGAGGTTATCAATAATGTTTGTTATTTTTGTTTTGTGGAACAGGGTCTCACTGTGTGTAGCTCAGGTAGGATTAGAACTCACTAAGTAGCCCAGGCTGGCCTTGAACTTGTGACCTTCCTGCCTCATTCTCCCACATGGTGGGTTTATAGGTATGTGCCGCCATGCCTGGCTTGGGCTCCTCAATAATTTTTAAAGAATGTACAGGGTCCTGAGAACAAAGACCTTGAGAGCTGCTGGTCTAGTACACATGAGGCACTCATGTCCTAGCCCTTTGGAGTGGTAATAGCCTCATCCCTGAGTCACTCTGGATATTGGTGCATGTGTTGATACTCTGAACAAATACCGATGTTAAACTTATACAGAGAGGAGTTTATTCTGATCAATGTTAGAGACCAAAATCTTAAGCAGCATCGAGCAGCTTCTGATGAGGGAGGCTTCCTTTGCCTGGTGTCCAGAAGGGGCTGCTCGGAGCCAGAGGCAGACTCCCCAAATGGAAAGAGCACATGAGGGCAGAAGAGATCTCATCTCCAGAGCATGGTTGTTGGGGTTTCACAGTCTGCTCTAAACCCATGCTTCTAAGAACCACCCACTAGGTTCCACGGCTTCCAGACACCCCAAGCTTCCAGCAAGGAGCCTTGAAAGGACAAATGGCATGCAGACCATCGCACTTTGTCTCTGCTCCTCATGGGTCAGTCTTGGGACTGCCTGGCCAGCTCCTCTGGAGGGTGTGGGTCAGTCTTGGGAATGCCTTGCCAGCTCCTCTGGCCGCTGTAACTCGAACTGGACCAGGTGACCTTGGAGCTCCTTGAAGCCTGGTTCTGCAGCCTGATTTATGCTAAGTAGGATTACCCAAGAGCCCTCATAACCACATCCCAAATTGCTTCCTCAGACTGCAGCCTCTGATTCCATTTGTTCCCTGCCTTTATCGCTGGGTTTAGGCCAGACTGGGCAGCATATGGAATCGCTGAGACCATCATTTGAAATTAAATTTCAGAGATGTTAGGGGTCAAGTCTGGGGCAGCTTGTGGGCTATTTTTGAAGATGGATCATTTCAGAGGAGAGCAAAGGTGGACTGCTTCCCATTGCCTCTGCCTGGCTGGACATGACACATCCTGCTTCAGAACTGCTGATTGCACTCTCCTTACTGATGGGCAGACCGGAGTGGGGGAGCAGTGACCTTTTCCTGCTACCCAGTAATGTAATCCAATATCCTCTCTCGGCCTGAAAGAGAACCACTTCCCTGTCTGTGCCAAGGAGTGGCTGCCTGTCATTAGAGCCCAGGCCACTGTGCACTTGAGGAAACAGTAATGGGCCTGGAGAGATGCTCATTAGCTAATGCAGCAAAACACATAAAGAAGAAATCCAACGACCTCCAAGGCTTTCAGGGCTTGTGGAATTTGAGGACACCCTGGGGCTTCTAGGATCTCATAGATGAGGATGAGGGATGCTTCCTTTGCTGGGCTTCTGGAAGGGACTTTTGGAGTCAGAGCTGGTCTGAGGGAGGAGGTGGACTGAGATGGAGCTCTGACTGAGGTCTCAGCCGATTCTAGGAAAGCTTGGGTGACTGTGTACTTGTCTTGAAGGAGCCTTAGTATTTCCTTCCCCACAATTCCTCTTCCACCAGTTATTAGCCTGCCCCTCCCCACCAACTCCAGGAAGGGCCAGAGTCCAAGGCGGTACAGTTCTTGGCAAGAGCCATCAACAGTGAACTCCTTCTGTAAGCCAGAGAAAAGGGTGCCTGGACCCACATAAGAGTTTAGATTCTGTACCATTCTCTCAGACCACAGAGAGAGATAGGAAGCCATGTGGGGATCTAGGGAGCAGAATAATCTAGTCCAAGCATACAGGAAGCTGGAACTAGAAGAAACTTCAAGTTTCATTCTAAAAACAAGGTTGTGTTTTAAATGAAACCAAAGAAAACAGAGGAAGAACTAAATGTATATATGCTGAACAAGTGTTTTAATGGATGAATAAAGAAATGAGGTTACATAGGGGAATCCAATATATATTTTATACCTTCCTTAGGTAGGCATTTAACCATTCTGGGCCTCAGTATTTCATATATAAAATGGGAATAATAATAGAGCTATTCCATAGGTAACTCTCTTAAGGTTTACATAGTTCCCTGAGGTAAATGATGAGAACAGTGCCTGACGTGTGTGAGTGTCACCTGTAAGTGTGATTGAGTTACCTCATGCAACGTCACCCATCCCAAGGCATCCTGCAGATAGAGCCTCAGAACAGAAATCTCTGTAGAGAGCATTAGTATGCCAGTAGAGGGCAGGGAACCACATGGGCACAGAAGCCACTGAATTTTGGCCTTAGATTTTATTTAGCTATGACTCAGTTTCCTCAAATGCTATTAGTTTAGTGTTTTTTTTTTTTAATATCCCTGGAAGAGGCACAAATCAACCAATATAGGAATGAATTCTGTTAGTTACAAAACAACTTCTCTGCATGCATGGAGTGACTCTGGATGATGATAGGGCGCACTGATGCATGCCTAGCCCTAGCCATTTTCTGGCCATAAGGAGAACAGGCATCTCCCAGAGTTGAACCAGGCTCCACTTCATTAGCATTATTTCACTCTCTTGGTTCTTATTTTTATCATGGCCATTTTTTAAATAGCAAGTTTAATAGCATTTTTTAAAATAGCAGCCTCTTGCCCCATAAATGTGACAGGAGAAAGATTCTCCTTCATACAATATCTTGAAAATAAAATTAGTGGAAATGACTGATAGAAATGTGGATTAATGAACAGCACAAGGGTGTCCTTGAACATGGTAGATCTGGAAGGTTTTAGTCAATGTCTGCACTGAAGGTCATATGAAGAAGTGTCTGGAAGTCTGAGTTGGGAGAACTGGAATCTGCTTGGGTTCTTTGTCACCCCGTAGAGGTCACAGAGCACTTCTCATTTGTCCTGGACAACTCATTTGCATATAGCTCCACCCAGACTTTTCATAGCTCAGTTCAAGGACATTTTCTCAGAGAATTCCCCACAATTCTCCCTGAGGGAAAGTCACCTTTCAGTGTACAGAGCCTGTTTTCTGTTTCTGTGAAAATACACCTGAGACAATCAATTTAAAAGAAGGACAGGTTTCCTTTGGCCCAAGGCATGAAGATTTTAGTCTATGATAGCCTGACTATTGCTTTGGGGTGAGGTGGCATATGCTGGTGGGAGAGGCCAGCTTCCTTCATAGAGCAGGTTGCAAAGAGAAAATGGAAAAAGCTGGATCCCACTGGCCTCTACAAGGACACGCCCTACATCCCAGGATCTGAAAACCTCTCACTAGGCCCCACCTCTGAACACTTGCACCACCTCTGAACTGTTCCAGGTGAGAAGAAAGTGTTTGGATCTGGAGGACAGTCAAAATTTGAAGGACAGAGTGTTCTGTTCCCAGACATTTGTGAAGATGAAGTATGGTCTATTAGAGCAAGTCACAAAGCATGCCATCGGTGCCCAGCATGGGGAAGCACACACAATGCTTGGTCCATTCTGAATCTGCAGCTTCTTTATTATCCATGACAAGAAATTAGATGTGCACTGATGGAGCTAAATATAGCCAGAGAGAGAGAGAGAGAGAGAGAGAGAGAGAGAGAGAGAGAGAGAGAGAGAGAAGCAGCAGCAGCAGCAGCAGCAGCAGCAGCAGCAGCAGCAGCAGCAGCAGCAGCAGCAGCAACAGCAGAGTGTGATGAGACCCTGGCTACTGATGTAGATTTCCTTAACTCTAACCTTATAATCATAATAATTCAAGTTAAATTTGGTAATAGCTGAACAAGGGACCTGCAGGCAGATGATGGTGCTGCATAAACACTATTGGTGTGTCTGTGAGGCCATAGGCTTCAGGGAAAATCTTGTCCTGTTCCCAGTATCTAGCCACTCTCACCAAAGCCACCCTTGGAGCACCCTTCTCAGCTGCATGCCTCTCCTCAGACATGGAGAAGCAGCCACCCCGAGTTAAGGGTGACCACTGATTTAGGGGGGAAGAGGGACACTGGCAGACACTTCTCTGCTGCAGTGGCTGTCTTTCTGCTCTGTCCATCTGGGGGTGAGCTTGGCTCAGAGCAGGAAGTACGGGAGCCTCTGATGTCACACGCAATGGGCACTACACTTGTTCTCTCACCTGTGAAATGGGCTGGCCAGTTTGGTACTCATGACTGGCACAGTAATGGATAGGTGACAGTCACCTTTGCCACACAGTTATGGTTTCTTCTCTGAAGTGCATCCAGTGCTGATATGAAGGGTGGCATGGTGAGGATAAAATGCTACTGAGGAGGATGCCCAGGCCTCACTATAATGGGTGCAAGTGAGGGTATGAATGAATAAAAATAAGAAATCTGGAATATCATTTTCAAATTATGGAGGTCTTAAGCTCCCTCGAGGTGGCTGCTAAAATGAAATGGCCTCAGGGATTCTTAGTGCCGGAGAATCTGCATTTTAACACCCACAGCCTTGCTGTTCCACTGCAGAACTTTGCAGCATATCCCTGAGGACACCAATAAAACTGCAGGACAAGCTGTCCTACTCTGGAAATCACAGATGTGGGACCACTGCTCCAAGTCAAAAGATTTCCCCATAAATCTCCAGATTTCCATTCTCTGGCACCCCGGCACAGGCAGTATTGTGGCCATTTCTCTGCTTCGCAGCAACAGAGCTATGCCATGCCCTCGCTGTCTTCAGCATAGGCTGCCACTGCCGCAGCTGCTGCCTCTGCAGTTCTGGCCGAAATGCTGACGTCATTTACTGGGTGATATCTCTCACCCCACGCATCCAAAACAAATCCCGAGGCACAGGGGCTCAGGCTTGCAGAGCCAGCTATGGACAGGTGCCATGGATCTACTGAGTCTCAAGGCTGTCTCCCCAGCAGGACAACCACTGGGTCCTGATGTGATCAACTGCCAGGAAACAGCCAGTTGGAGGGTGGTAGGCAAGGCCCTTGGGGCGGGGACATTCAACATGACACAAGATGGGGTGTGGGGAGAGCAGCTGCTAGCTATTTTTGCCTCTGATGGAGTGAGCCTCCCTAAAGCTGCCGAAAGCAAAGCACATGGGGGCGGGATGCTAGCATGGGGGCGGGATGCTAGCGTGAGGATCTGCCTTGTTTTTAGTTTCTGCCTCCCCTAGGGCTGCCAGAGAAAATAGTAGTTATCTAGTTAAATCTGGATTTCTGACCATGAATTTTTTTTTCAATGTAAGTATGCCATATATAACACTAGGGGCATACCCAGAATAATAATTTTTAAAAACATCAATATGAAATTCAAATTTACTTGACATCTTGTGCTTCTTCTTGCTAAATCTGGCCACTTTTGCCACCCCTCCACTGGGATTATTAGGCCAGCCCGGGGTTTCAGAGTCTTAACAACCGAAGGAATCATCAGAGGTAAATGGTTGGGTTACTGGAGTTCAGAGAGAATTCATCAGGCCCAGGGTTAGAGAGCCACCAGAATGTCACAGTGTTTGGAAAGGAAGTCAATTCTGTGACCTTGTTCTGTTATCTGGGCTCCCAGGAATGCTGAACCACAGCAGGAGAGGAACAGAATGTGGAACCGTGAGCATAGACAGGGATCAGGGCATACAGCTGTGCTCACTGAGAGGCGATATCACTTTTCAAATTTTATCTGGGGACTGGAGAGATGGCTCAATGGTTAGTTAATAGCATTAGCTCCTTTTCCAGAGGACCTGGGTTTGCTTCACAGCACCGACATGACAGTTCACAACCCTCTGTAATTTCTGTTCCAGGGGATCTGATGCCCTCTTCTGTTCCTTGTGGAAATTGCATGCAAGTGATAGACATATGCACTCAGGTACACGTACACACACACACACAAACACACAAACACCTAAAATATTACCTGTTAATGCACAATTCAAATACAGTGTTTTCCATGTTCATGATGGAATCCAGAGCCTTGTGCATGCCAGTCATCTCTCTACCAACAAGAGCTCCGCTTAGTGTTTGTGAAGCAGCTGTTAACATAAAGTACAAGCCTTATTTATTTATTTATTTATTTATTGACATCTGAGGTAGATTGTAGTATCATTATGTACCCTTCTCATTTACAGAATGAGAGAATAAGGCCTAGAGAAGCCTCAGGTCCACAGGTTCACAAGCCACAGGAATTCAGGGTATGAGCAAACACACACACACACACACACACACACACACACAGAGTGTATTCTCTAGAGCTTCCTGCAGGGCCCCATAGAGGAGGCCTTCCTGCCTCACATTTGCTGCATATTCAAATCTAATGCTCCTCCTCAGTTTGATCAAAGCAATGCAAAATGAGATCCATAGGTGTGGTCAGTTTGGGGCAGTTCTGTTTTTGCAGATGCCATGCTGTCACCTAGAGCCCTACATCTCAGTCACAGCCCTCCTTGCAGGGCCTTAGCTATACCCCTCATGTGTAGATCCCTGGCCAAGGTCTCCTTCCTATCTTTTGGAATGAAGGATGCTAGGAAGGGAGTAGATGACAGCAGTTCAGGGTCTCAGCAGAGCTGGAAGTTGGAGCCAGGCCTCTGGTGCTATGGTGACAGTTACTATAGAAACTCACCAGCTGCACTCAGCAAGCCTACGGGGATTTGTGAGGGGGTTGCGATAGCCAATAGAGAAGGGTACACAGAAGTGGATAGAGTCTGAAGCAAGGGCCAAGTCTCATTTTGGAGCTGCCCGCCTACCCCCCCCACACACACACGTGTACTATGCAGTCTTGAGTGTTGAGTAGCTGGCTGGATGCCCTTCTGCCTTCTTTATTGGGCCAATCAATGCTGCTTACTTCCAGCTCTTACCTTTTTATCTCAACACATCTTTTCTTCAAGTACAAGACACTGGTCACTGGGACACAGATCAACAAGGTCTCTGGCCTCATGGAACTCCCCATCCAGCTTAGAAGGATACAAGCAGCACCCAAAGCAACACATGAAAAGTTACTGAACCAAGGAAAGGCAAAAGAGAACAACAAGGCAGACTTGACTGTGGGGTTTTAGGGACAGGAGAGCTGTGTTCAGACAGTGGAGCCTACTTTTCTGTGTCCAATTCCTCTGTCACCCTCCCCTTCATATTTCTTATATTTGCATGCTTAGTCTCCAGGCGATAGATAGACTGTTTGGAAGAATTAGGAGCTGTGGCTTTGTTGGCGTAGGCATGGCCTTACTTGAGGAGATTAATGGAGGTTTCAAAAACTCATACCAGTTCCCCACCTCCCCTGCCTGCTGCTTACGGTTCAAGATAGAAAGCTGTCAGCTACTTCCTCTAGCGCCATACCTACCAAATGTAAGTGTTCCTGGCACGCACGTGGTAGACCCAACATGGCACCTGATGAAATAAGAAATCCTGACATGTAATGGCCACGTGGTAAAGCCAACATGGTGCTGTGTACAGAGGGCACACCCCTAGGCGTGGCTACGTAGATTCGAGCCCAACCCCTCTCTTTAAAAGAAACTCTATGTGACAGCTCATTCTCTTCCCCTCTTCCCTTTCTTCTCTCCCTCTGTCTTTCTCTCCCCCACTCTTCTCCGGGTTCCTGCCTCTGAGTAACTCCCTAAATAAACTCTCTGTGTGGCACCTGGCAGTGAGTGTGTGAGTGTGTCTCTCCCACGCACAAAAAACTAACACCAAGTGCTGCCACGCTGCCTGTCGTGATGATAATGAACTTAACTCTGAAACTCTAAGCCAGCCACCAATTGAATGCTTTCCTTTATAAGAATTGCCTTGGTCTTGTTGTCTCCTTACAGCAATAGAACAGTAAGGCAGGGAGCCTAGTGTTATTGTCTGTCTCTCACCATAATTTGCTTTCTCCATGCAGCCAAGAATGGAGGTGAATGTATCTCTGCATCCTGGATGTCTAGAGAGCCACAGGGACTTCAGACAGCATGTGTATTCTGATGTGGGATGTCTTTCTGTATTCTGTGACTGCCATTGGTTAATAAAGAGGCTATTTTGGCTTATGGCAAGCCAGTTTACAAGCAGGCAGAAAATCCAAGTATAAATAAAGGGGGAAGTAGGATGGAGTCACACAGAGAGGTTGCAAGCTATGGCCCAAGGAAGCAAGATGTAAAGAAACACAGGTAAGCCATGAGCCTCATGGCAATACACAGATTAATGAAAATGAATTGAGCATTTGAAAGAGCTAGCAAGTGATGAGCCTGAGCCATAAGCCAAACAATTTGCAATTAATATAAGCCTTTGTGTGATTACTTTAGGCTAAGCGGTTGTGGGACTGTGGGTCTGGACCTTGGGCCGGATAGGCTAGAAACTTCTGGCTACAGCATTTCCTAAGGGTATCCCATAGGTCAGGTGTTGTCACAGGCATGTTTCCACTTCTTCTGCAGATGGGTTTCATGATATAACTGCCATCTGGTCAAGCAGAGGAGATAAAGTTCAACCAGGGTTCTTCCAAATTCTACATCTGGATTGTGGAAAGGCTGAATTTCAAGTTCAGTTCTAACTCTTGAAGTCCTTTGTAGGCAACGGGATCACAGCTTGACTGAAACATCATCCGCACCCTCACCCAGCCCCCCCCCCTTTAAATGTGTTCTCATAGATTACTTTGATTCTATTCATTGCGTTGTGTAAGCAGCAGATGACCCATCTGTGCTTTCACTGTGAAACAAAAAAAAAAAACAAACAAACAAAAAACCCTCCATTCCTCTAGCTGTGTTCAAACTTTAGCTTTGGAGGAGAATTAAAAGTCCTCAGGTAGACTGTAGCTATAAACTTAGAACTGAAGGTGTATCACTAAAGACTGGCCTTTCAACAATGTGCCTTGTGCTTCTTGGTATGTGCGATGTGTGCACGGGGTGTCCCTTCCATTAGGGCTTCACTTCTTTACTGAAGGATCCCAAAAGAACCTGCAGACAAATAACTAAAATTCCAGGAGAGCCAGGAGGCTTTTCTGGAGTGAACAGGAGGTTGAGGGTGGGTGGGTACATGGGAGGGTAGTGATGCAGACCATGTAGCCACTCGGAATGTCTAGAATTTGCCAGCGTCTACGGCAGCAGGAACTCCTGGCACCCTTAGCGCCACTCTGCCCTCCCCCTAAGAAGAGCCTTTATCCTTCACCCAGATGCCAGTTCACAACTGAGACAGAGCCTTGGGACCGGACTAGTGGGTAGACAAGATGATTCATTATTATCTTAGTGCAATGCAGAGGCTCCACTGCTCCAAGCCATCATGGGCCCTTCCTGCCAATTTGTTGATGATTGTCCTTATGAAAACAGAGAAGAGGAGCTGGCAGACGTGTCCTCCAGAATCTGTGTCTTCTGATCCCATTCAGTTTGACAAAGTGTACCTGGAGAGACTCTTGGGTCTCACTGGTGGTTGGCATAGGCCCTCATTCTGAAGCCAATGACAACTTTCAGGCTCTTTACCCATGATTCCACAGGTCTGGCTATAGATCAGAGAGGTTCCTGCTCTCTCTCCAGGTAGATTGATTTGCTACAGTGGCTCACAGACTTGAAGGGAAATGCCTACTTATGTTTAACTGGCTTGTTTAAAAGGATACGACAAAGGGTGCTGATGAAAAGGAGCTGGGAGTGTGGATGAGGTGGAAAGCTTCCTCGCCGTCCCAGGGGGTCTGCCATGTTTGATATGGCAGGTGTCTGGGATTTTCCTTTCGATTTTCTTATAGCTCCATAGAACCTCACATCTTATTTAGCCAGCTCTTTAGGAGTAAATATTCAATCTGTTATATCCTTCTGAATACCAGTGTAAGTGTAGCCTTGATACTAGTAATTTTGTTTTTTTAATATAAATAGGCTTGAGCCACAAAGGTGAGACCTCTGGGTTAGACATCACATGCATCCTAAATTTGAACAGCTATCACCAAATTGCCTCCCCCAAAGCTCCCTCATGGTTTCCACCCCTAAAGCATGAGCATCTTTTCTACATTCTTTCCAGGCCTTAAGCTTTTCTTTGTGTTCTGTTTGTGTCCCCCAACATCAGCATCTCTTCGTGTCCCTGTACGTTATTCTGAATGTCCTACCCGGAGATCCTTTTTCTTTTCCTGTATCTGTGAAACTTCTCTGTGGCTTTCAAGACCCAGTTAGAACACCCTCAACTTCCAGAGGGTTCCTTGATGCCCTCAGAGAATCAGCTTGCCCCAATCTTCCCTTCTTTTTGACTCCTATGGTCCTCGATGCCAGAATTGTCGTGAGACTTAGATTACATTTGGATGCTGGGAAGTCCCTCACAAGCCTCTAAACTAGTGGAGAGGAAGAGAAATATGTCATATGTCATAAACTTTTCTGGGCTTTCTGTGCCAGGAAATACTTTTTTTCCTTTTTTTTTTTTTCTTAAGTGTCATCTTTTCAACAAATGTTTTTTGAATGAGTGAAGGGTTTTTTGTTCTGTTTCTGTTGTTTTTAAAGCAAAAGAGACTAGTAGCTTGTTTGCTATTGAGATCAGGTGAGGCTGAGAGAAAGTGAAATCACAGAATTTGTGGGTAGAGCAAGTCAGGCTAGAGGGCAGCCCGAGGGTCCTCTGCAGAGAGCTTGCTCATTTTGCAGTTTCTACTATTCTGGCATCTTTTCTCAGGTCTCCAGATCTCAGGCATTCAAGGTGACCTTATCACATCTCTATTCAAAGACAGCTTCCCCAAGCAGCCACCAATTTGAAACATCTGATCAGCTTTCAAAGTTATATCCACTACCTT
This sequence comes from Sigmodon hispidus, assembly GCA_004025045.1. Classification (NCBI taxonomy): domain Eukaryota; kingdom Metazoa; phylum Chordata; class Mammalia; order Rodentia; family Cricetidae; genus Sigmodon; species Sigmodon hispidus. Next base: position 119,589 of record PVIH01003950.1, read on the forward strand.
GTAAAGATTTTTCAGGCCCATTAACCTCTGGAGGTATATTAAAAGAATCACTAAGAAGATTCTGGATGCCGGGACAGTCAGTTCTAAATGCTTGAACTTGAGTCATTAGGAAGTGGGTAAGATTTCAAGTTGACTGAATTTGTTAAGAGACCTGACCCTTTCTTCTGCTGACAGAAACCCTACTAACAGAAAGGACCACTTAGCCCATCAGTGATCAAGGGAAAGGACAGAATTTTAGGAGCCTCCAAGACCTTTAACCTCATTTCTCCTTCCCTAATATTACTTGATTACCTATTTTCTAATAATCCCTACAGCAAACATAAATATCTGCTTCCCACCATTATCCTTGGTGGAGTTAATAATGATTGTCAATGTGGCAGATTCAAGAGTCGCCCTGAAGACAAAGCTCTGGGCATGTCTGCGTAGAAGTTTCTAGACTGGGCTAGCTGAAGTGTGAAGTTCCACCCTACTGTGGATGGCTCAGTTCAAAGGCTGGGGTTGCATGAGCACAGAGGAGTGAGTAAATGGAGTATCAACATCTGTCTCAATGCTTCTGGCCGGGTCCTTAGCATGACTAGCTGCTTCATGTCCTTGCTGCCATGCTTCCCTGCCACGGTGGACTGTACTCACAATTTATGAGCCAAACAAACACGCACACACCCTTCTTCCTTTAAATTGCTTCTTGCCTACTTCTCCAACTTGACCTCAAATGACTACGCTCTTATCACACAAACTTTGAGGGATGCACTTAAGCCATTACATTTTCTATGTTCATTTCAGGAGGCAGAGTTTAATGCCACCTTCTTACATCCTTGGGGTGGCACACACATCCTATGACCAACAGAACATCCTGGAAGCCACATTCTCTGGGGCTGGGCCTTCAGGGACATCAGCTCTGTTTGTCCTTCTTGACTAGCTATTTTGTCATGCTCTGAAAGATGTCACCTGAAAGGTCACAGGCCTCCCAGCTAACAACTCTAGATAAACAGATGGCAGCCATTGCCAACTGCTAGCCTTATAAGCAAAGACATTCAGACTTCTCAGTTGACTCAGGGTGTCCCTGGCATTATGTGATTGAAACTTCGTCAACCTTCAAGATCACAAAACCACGACAACAATCAGGCCACTGGGACTAAAATATCACCTTGTATTAGTCCATGGCACCAGGGGCTCAGAGACCACAGCAGCTTTCCTCAGGTAAAAGTCCAGGGACACTAGAGCTTCAGATCAGAGCCATCATGACTTTGGGGAGACTGATTTACCAACAGCTAATGATGGAAGCCAGAGACAGGAGCACAGACTGGCAATGTCACAGAGGCGTTTCAGAGCCCAGCTCTGAGTTAGTACAGACTCTGTCTGAGGGCTTTCACATCACAGCAGAGCAAAGAATATAAAGGGGCCAGAAGAGCCACAGGGTGTGGGAGGGGCAGCAGCGGGAGATGAGGACTGTGACACAGAGCAGCGAACTTGTGCCACCAAAAAGACTCGGCTGGCTACCCTGAAGGTTGTGAGGCCAGCTGTGATGTTTGCCCGATGCTTTGATAACTCAAAAGTACTAAGTCTTCCAATCCCTAGTTTGAGTTGAAGCAAGCAGGGTGGAGACATTGTTTGCATTAGAGGCGTAGTCCCCACAATGCCAGTTGAGGGTTTTCTTTCAAGAGAACCACCCACTTTAGGGACTCCAAGAGGAAAAATCCAGCTTTGTTCGGATAGAAATATTCCAAAATAAGCCCCCTACCCAGATAAGATGATCTGCAGCAGATTCCTGTCCATCCCCACCTCTAAACTCTTGTCATCCTGAGGCAAGATCAGCCAGGCCTATCTAGATTGAGTCTACCCCCTCCGCCCCCCTCCATCCCCCTCCACCCTCCTCTACCCCCTCCTCCCCCCTCCACTGCATGCCTGCCCCGAGGCTGACTGTAGACAGCCACACCAGGTTCTAATCACACTGAGATGTTTATTTTCAGGTGGATAAGGGGTCTGGCTGAGGATGACAGCACCTCCTAGCCCCATTCCAGACAGTGATGAGAAGCAGAGGACACCCACTGAGTGACTTTCCTTATCTGGTGGTGTCACACCAGGAGGTGAAACAATCCTGCAGGATCTAAGGAGAAATCTGTCCTGTCCTGGATGTCACTGGCTTCAAGCTCAGGGCTCTGTTATCTCTATTTTCTTATGCCCTTTTATAATAGCCTCATTTGGCTTCTTTTTCTGTTAATTGTCATTGGTCTCTCTTTCTTTCTCTCTCACACAAGCTAGCTAGCTCTTTCATCTTAACTCAGTCTATTTCCACTAATCTATTTAGTCATGTGACTTGGTACCTTTTCTCTGAGCAGCATAATTGTCCTCTGCATCTGCTGGCTTCCCCACCGGTGTCTCTCTGTTCCCTGAGTTTTCTTAGTCTGATAGACCTGCCCACACTTCCTGTCTGCTTTCGGCCAATCAGCATTTTTATTAAACCAGTAGACAGGACAATTACTTACAATGGAACAGAACATAATCCCACTACATATATGCCTATGTTTGTATATGCATATTTATTACTAAATATAACTTGCTCAGCCCATATACTATTACTTGTAAGTATGCTTTCAGGGCTGAGCACTTGGCAATGAACAGCTAATCTGTGTGCTCATCCTTGGAGAAGCCCACTTCTCTCACTCCCATCTTTCCTCAGTTACCTTTATTTCCTTGTGTAGGCTTGAAGCCTTGTAGGTTTCCCCCATCTAGTTTGGCATGTTCATATTCTGATATTTTTGATCCTCAGTGGATTGAGTTCAGGAATACAGAGTTCATGGGTACAGAGACCTAACTGTATTTTAAAAATTAAAATTTGGATTGTGCATCATTTACTTGTCCTGTTGTTATGACAGACACTGACTTAAGGGAGATGGGGGTTCATTGGCTCACAGTTTAAAGGGATCCAGTTGATCACAGTAGGGAAGATATGTCTGCATAGGGCGCTCCCATCTCAATGGAAAAGGAAGCAGAGAGAAAACAGGAAGTAGGGCTGGCTATAATAGAGGTTTGGGGAATTGAAAAGCCTCACTAGACTTCCCAGAACACAGGCAGATGGCAGCTAGACTTTCCATCAGTATATAAGATGAAAGGCCCAGCGCCCAGTAGAGTCCTTGTTCCCCTTTACAACCTCGTGAGGGGCGTCTCTCCACACTTATCTCCTTGTTTGTGGCTTCCAGACAAGCCAAGCAGCCCATTGAGCTCAGCTTGTGGCATTCTACAGCTGCATGGCCTAAGCTGTGCATGCTCATGTGTATTAGAGCAACAGCTCATGCGCGTGGTGCCTGTTCTCTGTATTTGATACTTTTCTCATTGTTGTGACCAAATAGCCGACAAGAAGCAACTGAGGGGAAGAGGGGTTTGGAGGGCTCATGGTTTGAAAGGATCCTGTCCAAGATGGGCCGTCCAGTGTTGGCACTGGAAACTTGGCAGGGTAGTAAGGAAATGAAGAAAGTTCAGACACAGACAAACATACAGAAAAGCTGAGGTAAGTTGGGTTGTGCATGTTCTGATGGTGCAACACCAGCTATCTAACCACCTGGAACCCCATCCCGTTTATTAAGTACAGCACAAGGCAGGTGAGTGAGTAGCGAGTCTTAGTGAGAGGTCTCTGGAGGAGCAGTCTCTAGCTGTGAACACCCAGGAGGAAGTGTCCTTAGTGCTTTCTGTATACTCAGTCAACATTTACACATGCATCAGAGGAAGTCTTTGCCAGTTTCCATGGATCTGAGGCACTGGTCACATTCACTCAGGACTTCCTTGTCTCTCCACGGCTCTGTAGAGGGAGCAGGAGCAGATGGCAACCGCTTGTTCACATCCCAGGCACACCTGAAGTAAAGACTAGACCAGAGCAAGACTAGACTATAGACTTCTGGGCTCAACTCTCCCCTCATGACCCACTTCCTCCCGGAAGTGCCCACCTCCTAACAGTTCTACAACCTTCCAAATAGTTCAGCCAGCTGAGGACCATGTGTTCAAACACATGATGCTGTGAGGGACATTTCACATTCAAACCATAACAAGTTTTACATTTTTCCTAGCACCAATCGAGTTTACACTCATTCTGTTTTATCCCTTGTCTGTATACTAGAGCCAAGGGCACTTGATAATGGTGACTGCATGAAGTGCTGATGTGTGTGTGTGTGTGCATTGCTGCTGTTGTTGACATCAGATTGACTTCAGGCTGGCCCTGTCTCCTAGCCATGGGCTCCCCAGAGATAGGAGTCTCTTCTACCAGGCCCCAACCTCTCCAGCCTTCAGAGACTCAGAAAAAGGTGCCCTGTTTTCCTTCAAATTAGACACGGCTATTTTGGAGTGCTCAGCATCTCTGTGACGTCAGCACTGCCTCCTCTCCATCCCCTAGGCAGCAGAGAACCCCTTCCTGTTTGCGGCTCCCTCTGCTATTTCCCAGGAGGCTCACTAGTCTTAAAGGAACAGATAGCATCACAGAAAGAAAAGATGATTCTGAACCACAGGATGGATATTGTTCCTGCCAGACATTCATCTAGTTTCTCTGCTGGGAAAGCCAAGTGTCATGGTGTCTAGCCTCCCCAGAGAAGCACAGTGTTTTCCAGACTGCTGGTGGTAATTAGGTCCATGCCTGGAAGGCTGAAGATCCAGGCCACATTCTCCATCCTTACCCCAGCGTAACCACAGAAATAGGCCTTGTGGAACAAAGGAAGTCTCTCCAAATGGGCCTGTTCACCAAGAAACTTGGTTCTGCAAATGCCCAAAACACTGCAGACATGAAGCCAATCCCATGAGGCATTACTTCATGTTGTTTAAAATCCTAGACTTAAATTTAGTCATGGCTGCCCTCAGGGGCCAGAGCCATGGGGATGGAAGAAGGAACTTCTTAAAGATGCTTCCATGACAGGTGGGGAAAACTGATGGTTCCTCAGGTGAGAAAGACTCTGATGAGGGTCTGGCAAACAGTGATGGGGTACCCATTCTAGATTTTGTTCCAGACCAAACACTCACATCTCCATTTTGTAAGAGGAGAAAACAGGGGCCCAGGAAGACCCACCCACCATGTGGCTATAGTGTTTTTTACTGCATGGAGTTAGAACTGTGTTGTCCAGAATGGAGTTAGAACTATGTTGTCCAGAATCTTCTCCCACAAATGGCTGCAGGTCTAAGCTAGTCAGCAGGAGGGCAGCAGGATCCGAGGGAGAAAGGACAGCAGTTGTCACCCCTTGAGGCCAGCCTTGCAGTAGCAATGAGACACAGACAAGGCAGAGTGGCCATAACCTTTGCTGCTGTCTGTCTCATGTCCGGCTCTTCTCTCCAAGATGCCTGCAGCAGCTGTTAAGACTAAAGGTCTCTGGATGTTCCCTCACAAGCTCCCTCTTTGGAAAACCTCTTGGTTTTTAAGATCAACTATGGCTCCTCTATCCTCTGCCTCAGACCTTTTCCCACCTGGGTAAAGCCAATTTTCAATAACAAATTCTTTATTAAACACCCTTCTTGGTCCCCATCAGTTGAAGCCTAGATGTCACCTTGACCTCAGACACATCTGCTAAGAGATGAAAAATCCTTGAGGCCTACCAAGTTCTTCATGCAACATTCTTCAGCACGTCAAAGAATAAGGAGAAATTGTGTGTGTGTGTGTGTGTGTATGTATATATGTGCATATGTATGTGTGCATATGTGTGTATGTGTGTGTATGTATGTGTGTGTATGTATACGTGTATGTATACATGTGTGTAGGTATATGTGTATGTGTATGTACATGTGTGTGTGTGGCACTGTAGCAGACTGCAGGTGACATCAAAGGAAGATAACACAACTTTTCTTCAAGGAAGCTTTTGTCTAGTTTTAGAGATGAAAATGAAGAGACAAAGCCCTTTGAGAGTACACACACACCCAGGTTACCAGCAGAAGCAATGCCAGCTAGTATATGGTCAGACCCCTGTGTCTGCTGGTTCCACATTCATGAACTCAGCCAAATGCAGGTGGAAAACGGTGAAAAACAATCACACCTGCATTAAGCATTTATGGGCCTTTTCTTCACTGTTCCCTAAATGACACCACGCAGGTATTCCCATAGCACTGACATTATGATTTAAAGCATGCAGGAAGATCTATGTAGATTATACACGAATACTGTGGCATTTGATGTGAGGGACTTGAGCATCTGAAGACTTGGGTAGTCACAGGAGGGATGACTGTAGTTGAATAGGCTTCTGCATAAAGCACATTGCCAAGCCCAGGAGGCTGAGAAAGTAAGTGGGCTCCTCCCAGTAAGGGTCCAGCAAGGAAAACAGCTATAGAAGTGTGCTTAGTTGGGCAGTAGTTGTGCATGTATGGCTGGCATTCAAGCCCCCTTCTTTCAGAAACTTGTTAGTTTGTGGAAGCAACCCTCTCTTATACACAGAAACACACTTCACACATGACACAGTCAACCAGTCCAACATCAGCCTTGAAGACTCCTTCTGGAGCTCTGAGGAAAAGGCTTCTTTGTTATGAGCCTTGGAGCCCAAGTATGATGTGAGTTTAGAGTTTCCAGGGATTGCCACTTAGAAAGAGGCTGGCCCTGGGTGCCTGGGGGGACCTAGGCTAGAGATGGAGAGAGCTGGCTGCTCACTCTCCTTAATGCCAGCTCTGGGAGGAACTCAGCCCCATCAGGCCAGAAGATCAGAACCTCCTCATGGCTCCCAGAATCTTCTGAGCATCCTTCTGCATCTGTCAACATGGAACTGGTCCACAGGGGAAGCATTCTCTGATAATTTTCTGCCTCTCTCAGTTGCTGACCAAGGGATTTTCAGGGGTCAGAGAAGAAGATACATGTATTTAAGTCAACGCTATTGTCAAGATGGTGGGCACAGAGATCGAGTTCAGGTCCTACAGGAGAGCAGCCACAAGAGTATAGCCTGAAAGCTCTATGTGGTAAAAGCTTGCTCTCCAACGGGTCTGATCTTCAAGAGGTCACAACTAGTAGAGGTCTTCAGGTCACTGAGCGTTCCTTGAAAGGCTTTGTGAAGAAGCCTTATTTTTTCTCCTGGTCTCTTTCTTACTTCACAGTTAGGAAATGAGCAGTTTTGCCCCAGCATACACTGCGTGCAATGATGAGCTGGCTTGCCACAAGCCCAAAGCAATGAGGCCAACTGATCTTGGGCTAAACCCTCCAAAGCTGCAAGCCTAGACAACTATTTTTTTCTTTACAAATTGATTATCTCAAGTACTTTGTTACAGTAATGGAGAGCTACACTGTAAACTACAGACAGATGGACAGATAAGCTGCAGCATAATTGTATACCATTAAATATTATTCAGCCATTAAAAGAAAGAAATACTGTCACTCATTACAGCATAAATGTGGGTCCTGGGAAGACTCTATGTTAATGAAACATTATGTCAGGCACAAAAAGAGAAATGCTACAGGTCTTCATTTATATATATGAAAATGAAGTAAGCTAAACTCATTGACTATAATAGTTACCAAAGTGGGGAGGAGGGGGTGGGAGTTGCAGTTAGGTACAGGGAACCCTTTATAATGTTCTGTAGGTCAGGAAATAATTGTAGTTGATACCAGTTTAAAAAAAAAAAAACTGAAGGAAGAATTCTAAACATGCCCAAAACAAAGAAATGATATGTAGTGATGAGCACAATCAGATTCCCCAGTGTGCACCCCACAAATACATGTAAACATTACGTGTCAATCAGTTTTTAAAGGGAGAAGGAACAGGGCCCACTCTGGGCAACTGATGGCTAAAAGGAATGGAATCTTCTAGTTTTACTAGAGAAGCCATAAAGAATCAAGCACTCTGTCTCCATGGCAGCTGCTGTCATCAACATGTCATCAACACTGTCCTTATCTATTTCCAAAAGTGTCCCCTGTCAGATATATTTCTTAGCTGCCTCCCAAACCTTCTAGGGCCCTGGCAGGTCTGGGCCACTGTATTAACTTTCCAGCCTCACAGGCTTCTGAGTATCTCTTGGGCAACCAGTACATGGGAAGAACAAACTGCTGCCTGGATAATCGTGACAGGCTTTTGGTGGGAGACATCAGTGTCTCTCAAACATCTGACCTTCCTTGGACCAGCTCATTTCAACAGCAGCTCAGACTTACTGAAACAGGGTATCTTGCAGCAGACTGAGCCCAGAGCAAAATCACTGTACCCTAGCACCCCAGAAAGACAGACTGCAGTGTCTCTTCCATTCCTGATCTCCTCATTCACCACCTTGGAGACCCCAGAATTCTATCCTTCCCAACTCTATTGCTCCATCACTGCTCTGCCTCTTGGTGACATCACATCTATGTAGGCCCTCAGCAAACATTTACTGCAGGTCTGCCACAAATGGGAAATGGGGAGGGGCAGAGGCAGCACCTTCCCTGCTGAGGCTCCATGGGACAATCAAGTAACCCGGAACTAGGAACTTGCACAGACTTTACTGAGCATAAGGGAGGAAAAGAGTCGTGTGGCATGAAGAGGAAAACAATGCATCCGACCTAGTCTGGGTGTCAATGGTGTAAGCATTTTCAAGGGAGGCATTGACCTGGGATGGAGCAGAGCTGCTGCTACGCCCCTGGGTGTGGCTATGCAAACATGGGCCCACCTGCCCTCTTAAAGAAAGTGCTCACACAAGACCCTTTCTCTTTTTCTCTTTCACTTCCCCGCATCTCTGTCTGCTGTCCTGCTAATAAACTCTAGTGTGGTATTCCTGGTGTTGGATCATCAGGTCAGCAAGTCTGGGTGGGGCCTTAGAGAGGATGTTTAACAAGGAGCCCCTTAATCTGGTTTTTAGAGTTCAAATATGACAGGGCAAGACAGGTGCCAGGGTTCCTCTATCTTGGATTCTGGCTGAGGCCATTTTAAGTTTAACTAGAATCTGATCTCCTTGATTGAGAATTCTGTGGAAAATTACTCAATTCTATTCTAGGAACCCAAGGTCAAATTTTTACAGCTAATTTATCTTAGCTCCTGTTAAACTGCTTACCCAGAACTTCCCCTCCCAGATAACTGCTTATCTTAGCTTCTGTTAAACTGCTCACATGCACAAAACCTTCCCCTTGTAGTTACCAAGTGAAATATCATTATGTGATTTTGCCTTTAAAAATCCTTACCCCTAAATACCCAGCTCTACACTTGGGTCCAAGATTCCCCAGTGCAGTTCCAGCCAGCTGGAATACAAACTTTCAGTTGGCTATAGACTGTGTCTGAGTAGTCATTTCTGGAAGGTTCCCTATAACAAAAGGTCTCATACCTACCAGAGAATATGGAGGTAAGGTGAACTCTGGCTTATGCAGGGACAGTGGGAGGCTATGACAGCAGACCATGAAGAGAAGGCAAATATTAGCAGCAAATGTAGGCTGAGATGTGGGTCTATATTAAAAGATTAAAAATAACTGGTACAGTCACCAGGAACAATGGACAGTGTTCCATGCCTGGAGCTGGTGGCATCTATGTGATGGAGAGTCCTGGAGGAGCAGTTCAGAGGTCAAACAGAGCAGATTACATACCCCAAAGCCTTTCTATCAGCAGTCAGATTTCTGTACTAAAGGGCCAATGCCTATGCTTTTGACCAAATACTTCATGAACTCAAGGACTGGGTCAAATGCCTCTTTCTTGGGCCACTTGGACACATGAAAAAGGAGGGTAGGTCTAACAACCTGATCAGGTTGGTCCTGATGGAACATTTAGACTAGGGAGGAAGGTGGTCAAACTTGGCCGGCTTGGACTTGAGGGTCATCTAAACATTGCGAACAAAATGGTAGGAAGTGTATGGGGGTGTGTGAGAGAGAGAATTTGCATGTGTGTGAGTGTGCGCATGAATATGAGTAAGTGTGTGTGAGAGAGAATGTGTGCAGTGGAAATGTGTGTGTGTGTGAGAGAATGTGTGAGAATGGGCCTATGTGAGAATATATATGTGGAAATGTGAAAATGAGTATGAATGTGTGGAAATGTTAGAGTATGTGGGGATATGTGAATGTATGGGAACGTGTGAGAATATGTGTGAGTGTGTAGGAATATTAGAGCATGGAGAAATGGGTATGAGTATATGGGAATGTGTGAGGGTGTGGGAATGTGTGAGTGTATGGGATGTGTGAGAGTATGGGAATGAGTGAGGGTATGGGTGTGTACAAAGGTGTGAAACAGCATGAGAGAGTGAGACAAGGAGAGAATGAAGCTGAAGGAAGTCTGTGGGCATGTGCTGTGAGTGCTGAAAGGTATGACAATGTATGGATTCCCATGTATATGTGCATATGCGCTAACCGGAGAAGAGGCAGGAAGGCAGCTGATTTGTGTGCAGGCATGAATCTGACAGAGAGGAGGCAAGAGCAGAAAGGAGTTGGCAGCCAGTCTGTGAGGGTTAATGAAAAAGGCTTGCATAGGTTCATATGTTTGAATGCTTGATTGCCATTTAGTGGAACTGTTTGAGAAGGATTAGAAGGTGTGGCCTTGCTGGAGGAAGTATGTCAATGAGGGTGGGCTTAGAGGGTTGAAAAGACTCATGCCATTCCTGGTATGCTTTCTGCCTCCTGCTTGAAGTTTGAGATGGAACTCTGGAACCACAGTCCAAACACAAACCCTTCCTTCTATAAGTTGCCTTAGACTTGATGTATTATCACAGCAATAGAAATGTAACTTAAGATACCCATCATCTCCATTGGGACAACATTACTGTACTTAGCAGGGCTTTTTCACATGGCAAGACCAGCCTATGATCTTGGTAGGGTCATGCAACCCTATCTAAATCTGTGATGAGGTTTTGAGAGCACCTGCTCCATTGGTCTTTCATGAGGAGCTAGATGATTCATCAAATCCTTCCTAGAACCAAACACATAGAAGTGCCCAAGTCCTACTAACATCTGCTCCCAACGTTCCCTGTTCTCAGCATCCCTGCTGGCATGTGGGTTTCATGCTCTTCTCATACTGAAGGGCTTATTTTAATGCTCACCATCATCCCAGGAGCTCTGGGGTTATGCCTTGCTTCCAGCTGTCTTCCTGGCACCTAGCATGGATGGGCACATAACGGGATATGGCAAGCATTTAAAAATCAAAGACTGTAAAATAGCAACCTCCTCTCACCTCCTCCCCGCCTCTTTTTTTCTGTTTTTCTTTGTCCTTATGCCACTGGTGGGATGAAAGTGGTGGCCAGAACCTAGACGAGAGGTAGAATGACAGTTCTGAGCCCTCTCAGCCTGCATGGTGTGCTTAATGTCTGCCAAATAGACAGTACTGTCACTGTCATTGTTAGGGACAGAGTCTGGGCCCTGGTAGACCTGATACTAAGCCCAGGGACATGCTCTCGGGAAACAAGCAACAGTGAAGAACAAAGAAATAATTTGTTGTTGTTGTTTTCCAATGTGGGGACGTTGGAAAGAGATACAGAAAGGTCAATTGGCCCCTCAAGTCCATCTTTGTGGTCTTGACATGAAGTTTACCTTAGACAAGGAGCAGAGATCTGCCTAGCTAAGCAGTGCCAGGGAAGGTGAGGTCCTGCCCCACACGGAGCCATGGATGTCTTAGCTCCATCTCTCCTACTAGGTGGTCTAACCACTTGTCACAAGCCATGTGAATGTCCTTCTGGGAGTGAAGCTCTCCCTCTGGCTGACACGGGGCCTCAGCCTTTTCCATTCCCAGCCTGAGATTCCCAGGTCACATCTAACTGTCCCAGTGTTCTGATAGCTGAATGTGGGTGGTGGCTAGTGTGCCCTTTGAGCCTCCCCATGCTGGCACAACAGTTTGACAGTGTGTCTTTCTATTCCTGTCGGTGGCTGTTGTCCCTTTCCACCTCTGACTTATTTGAGAAATGACTCACCTTTTAAAAATGAAATCTCAAGGCCCATATTTATCATATATGATTTTAGGATCTCATTCTTTATTTCAAGCCTCTGAACAAAGCCTGCGGTTTTATATTCTTTCTGCCACGGTGGCTGAGTCCCCTAACTTGATCACTATTGAACTTGAGATGTTGGCAGGCAGCAGCATCCTTTTGCCAGGCAAACTAAAATAGTCAAAGAGCTAAGCAGTTCCTGTGGGTTCTATGAATAAAATGGAGGAAGGACAGCTTTTAGGCCCTAAACACTGACTGCTGTCTGAATCCTCGAATCCTTGTTCTTGGGGGTAAGCCCTACCCTATTTTCAGGAGTTGAGACTGGGGTGGCAACATGGGAAACAAGGAGCAGCAAGCAGCTTTGCCCTCCACCTACCCACCCCCTCCCCTTTCTCTAGGGCATTGCTCTCTTAAGGTGAGAGAAACGCAAGATCGCCCAGAATGGACCAGTCATATGATGACAGGTCTGTTTGCAGGAGAGGGTGGTTCATGTGAGAGGTTGCATTTGTCCGAGGGAGACATAGAGAAGTACACCCCTCCCCTCACGGTACAGGGAAGAGTCTAAAACACCAAGACAAGCACATTGCTTAGAAATGAGAACAATAACAAAAGCATGAATCCACCTGACCCTGGCATGGCCACAAGAATCTGCTCCCAGATGCCAGAGCTTGGTACAACTATCCTGTAGATCATGATAATTCCAGGGAGAGGGTTTTTGCCTGTGACTTCCATTTTCTTGTTGCTGACAGAAGCTGTCTTTTTAATCGTCTTCCTCTGAACGCCAGCATTCTGCGGCTGGTTTGTAAAAATGGCCTCCCCCAAAGGCAGAATGTCAAATGCTCAGCTGGCTCATCTTAGCTGCTTCCGTGAGAACTGCTCCCACAACCCATGTGCTTTTCTTTTTTTCTTTCTTTCTCCTTTCAATTTTCTTTTTTTCTGCCTTGGAAATGGGCTTCATGGCTATGGTAGGCAATTAGATTTCAAAGCTGGAGAATTCCGGTGTACTCTGCCAGAAACTGCTGAAGCAATCAGGCTGGGCAATGGGCTTTGAATGCTTGGCACGGAAGTGGGGCCTCTGATATGTACAGCCTCTCCCAAGATGGGCTTCCCAGAGGAGTATGTTTGTCTTCGTTCTGAAAAGGGAAATCCAATTTTATCCCAGCTCTAGCTCCATGGCGATTCCAGAGCTCAGGAACACCTCCTTTGTGAAGCTGGGTGATTGCCTACTTTGTGAAATGTCACAGTTGGCACAGGACAGGGGAGGATCAGCTTTTAGCATGCAGGTCAGTTCTCAGGCCTGTTGCTCGGCCTTCATTTGTGGCCCTAGTCTTTGGAACGCTGCTATCTTTGAGAAGAAAGAAGGTCCCTGTGTTCCTGACCCAGCCTTCTCATGCTGCAGACTGAATCACGGGGTTTGGGGCTAGCATCTGATTACTAGAGCTGCTGGAAACAAAATGCCAACACTTGTTCAAGAAGCACGCTGGTACCCTGGCTGTAATTCCAGACTGAGGGCCGCTGGGGAGGAATCCAGGCTGGATGGATGGTATGTGTCTGAGGCAGGCCAATGGCCTGACTCACTGGGGCAGGAACATTCATGGATGAGAAGATCCTGAGAGGTCATAGGTGCTCTGATTAAAAACAAGACCAAGTGACATAAAAGAAAAGGGCTGGAGGCTTTCTCTGAGGAGGTGACCTTCTAGGTTTTAGGTGAGACCTCCTGAGATCAGGGGCCTGCATTTCAGAGAGCTTTAGGAATGGTGTGTAAGCTGGAAGGAGCAGCTAGTGTGGCCAGGAAGTCAGTGTGGTAGTGCAGGGTGAGGGAGGGGGGGACACTGGAGATGATCTGGGACAAGTAGTCCCGTGAAGTTAACTTGAAGCTGAACATTCTGAGGTAGGAGGAGAGGAAAACTGGCCTGGCTTGTCTGAAGACCACTCTGCTTGCCTTGTGGGGAGCTGTTTGGAGGGAGGAAGCTACTGCGTGCCTCATTGTATCTTCAAAAGACAGAGGGTATGGTCCATGAAATGAACCAGGGCTTCCTTTTCTAAGAGATTGTTACTAGACCCAAGGGACTCTAGACACTAGACCTGCTGGAGTGGTCATTTACAGGGATGGAGGTAACTGTCCTTTCCTGTTGCCATCCAGACTATGAGCTCCTGCTTGAGAATGCATGCACGCTGTACAATACCAGACCACCACCTTGGGAACGCTCTCACAGGGCCTGTGACTTCCTCTATATTAACTAGAGCAGGATGAGTTCCTCCTACAAGGCAGACCTTACTAATGTATAGTGAAAATAAGCAAACAAAATTCTTCATAAGCACCAACAAGTCCAGGATACTAATGAGTTTGTTAAGATAAGTATAAAATATTTTGAGCTGGGAAAACTGGCAACAACAAAATTATGTGTGTATATGAAAAGCAAAGGAAAAATGGTTCTTGAGTCTGCTCATTCTGAACACTGAGTCAGCTCTGCAGGACTGATGAACACACCCAAGCAAGGTTTGCTAGGTAGGTCTCAGAAAGCGCCTCATTCTATGTGAGAATGCTCGTTCCTTGAGCTCTGACAGCCCTGAAGTGACAAAGCCAGTGACAGCAGTCAGAACAAACCCCACTGCAGTGCCCACTTTGGGGTAAAAGATCACATGGATACCCATGACAGATTATGGTGTGTAACTGTAGGGTAAGGTGCATACACCCGCACCTGGTTTTAGAAATGCCCCAGACAACAGACTTTGAGGATTTGATGCCTAATTGTCTATATAAACCATCATAAGTGAATTGAAAACATGTCAGTGGGCTGGAGAGATGGCTCTGTGGAAGAGAACTGCTGCTCTGACAGAGGACTCCACTGGGTTCCACACGGTGGCTCACAACGATCTTTGACTCCAGTTCAAGAGGATCTGACGCCCTCTTCTGGCCTTCATGAGAAGTGTATGCACATGGTGCATAGACATACAGGAGGGCAAAACACTCGTGCAAATAAAAAATAAATAAAACAACTCAGATACTTATGCCCAACATATTTCACAGCATTCCAGAGAGACCATGCTTCAGTGCCATATCCATGGAGTCAACTAACTGTAGAGTGGAAATAACCAGGAAAAAGAAAACACCAATTCTCTAAACTGCACAGTCTACCAGCTATGTACACAGCATTTACTATGTCCTCAGTATTGTGAGAAATCTAGAGATGAGTTAATTAATTCAAAAAGAGTCTATGTATTCAGATACTGAGGAAGGGCAGAAAGATAGAGTAAGGGGACATGGGAGGGCAGAGTCCTATGCCTTGGGAAATTGTTTTCATGGCTAACAGAGTCAGGAAGCTCTGAGCATCACTGATAAAGGCAAACCTGCCTGCAGAGACAGTATGAGAAGCTTTAGAATGGATACTATAGCAATAGACATTCTTTGAGCCTGGGAGACTTTGGTCTGACTAATACTACAGCATAATTTCTTTCTTTGCAAGTTGTGTGTGTGTGTGTGTGTGTGTGTGTGTGTGTGTGTGTGCCACATGTATGCAGATGACTTTGGAGGCCAGAAGAGGGCATCAGACCCTCGGGAGCTGGAGTTACAGGCATCTGTGAGCTGCCTGCTGTGGGTGCTGGAAACTAAACTCAGGTCCACCAGAAGAGCCAGTGGGTGCTCTTAATGGCTGAGCCATCTCTCCAGCCCTATTTGTATTTTTAACAATAAAGTTATCAAATAAATTTATTTCAAGTCTTCATCATACTAGTTTGGCCTGAATTTCTCTTTCATGGTGAAGTCAAGAATCAGGTAGATCTACCTGAGGAGAGGTGTAGTCAGAAGTTTTCCTGTCTCCTACAGTCACTTGGTCCCAAATAAACACACAGGGGCTTATATTAATCACAAACTATTTGATCTATGGCTCAGGCTTCTTGATAGCTAGCTTTTATATCTTAAATTAACTTATTTCTATAAACTATGTATTGACAGTGTCTTGTGGCTTACCTGTGTTCCATTACATCTTGCTTCCCTAGCAGCTCACATGACCCAACCTTTCTTCTTCCTGTATTTCTCTTGGATTTTCTGTCTGGCTTATATTATGTCTTACTATAAGTCAACACATCTTTTTTGTTAACGAATGGTAGCAACACATATTTACAGCATTAGAGAGACATCCCATATCAATCAGGTCTCTAAAAGGTTACAGGGATTCCTTAGGCTGCTGATGGAAACACAAGGGTATTTTTGCTGCTTCTGACTATTAGATATCATTAATACAAGGATTGTTTTGGTACCTATAAGGGGTTCTGGGAAGTTCCCAGGATGCTGAGAAAAAGCTACATGATACAGGGAAGAAGAAACTGTGTCTGCTGTGCTGCATATGATTGCAGGTCCCACAAGAACTTCATCAGTTCTCTGTCACACCTGACCCTTGACATGCTAAAAAATATTATCAAAGTAGAGCCACAGACAGTGTTCTTCAGGAAGCTCTTGCTTCTCTGTGGATAGTGATGTGGGATCTCCTTTCCAAGGCTATTATGAGCTTTGGCTCAATGTGGGTGCACAGGCTGCTGGGACCATGTTTGAGCCATGGTTCACATGTGTGAAGTACCAACTTCTCTTAGGGAGACAACTTTCTCTTTGGTACATGATGATCAAATGCTAACTTGTAAGGAGATGGCATTCTTCATTTCTATGGTGGGGCTGGCATTGAACATAGAATGTCACAGTCATAAATGAACAAGGGATGTAACTGTTGTCCAGTCAAGGGCTGTGTGTTTATGTGAAGCATGGACAATAGTAAGGAGGTATAGACCATGGAGAGAATGCGGTTGTAAGAGGAACACCTTCTGGGAAACAGCTTTCTTAGCAGGAAACTTCACACAAGATTCTGTTAAAGAGGGTTGGACTTCTGACGTAGATTTGGGAATGTAAGAGAACCATGAAATCTGAGGTACCAAGTAGTTTATTGTGGTGTGTGGTGAGTTTGGGTCATAGCATCCAGCTCATATCCTTTCATGAGGCGGCAGGGCACCATGTGATTTCGTCTGGGATAGCCTGAGTGACAAGAAGCACAAAGGAGCCAGGAACTGGGTAAATTAGGGGTCATGAAGCCACATCATAGCACAAGAGAGAACTGCAGGGGGTTGGGGGATGGCCTGGTTTCCTCAAGCAGTAGAGTCTGGCCTCTGAGAGTGTCTTAGAGGCAGGCCCGTGTTCTAACAGCGGCAGACATCTTCACCCCATTTTCCCCAAGTCTGTGTTCTAGGTGCATATTGGAACCCAGAAGGTACTGAGTGTAAGATAGCTTCTGGTTCTCCTGTCCCAGAACAAAGACTTGGACTGAGGACACAGGGTGACAGTAGAAACAGAGACCATCTATTAACACAGCAAAAGGTGCCCCAGAGAGGAAGTGCATAGGAGCCTGGGAAGGTCAGAGGCTGGACACCCCCTCATGAGTCCTGTGCATTGCACCCTTCTCCTCTTGCCTTTGAATGTTGGAGACCTGATTTTGTTACAAGCTGGGGGACCAGGTCACTGCCATTAGTTTCCCTTACATGTTAGTCTTGATTCTGTTGGAACCTCTGTCTCTCTGGCCCTGTTCTCTTACAGTGAACAGATGAATTTCCTGCCTTTGCAGAGGCAGTGGGCATTAGGGTGTCAGGGTCCAGCAAATAAGAGTCCTACAGTTTTGGCTTTTGGATTCCAGCTGCTGAATGGAAGAGATGGGATCATGCCTAGTGACCTGTAAGATGTTTTCTTGGGGACCTTCCAACCCCCTCTCCATTTGTTCTTCTTCCCAATGTGATCACACTGACTAAATCTCCTTTTCTGCTTTTCTGCTGTTCTATGTGTCTTTAATTGGTATATTGGTGGTAGCTGAATCTTTCACTGGGGTTGTTAGAACCAAGACTTTCCTCTTAAAAGCTGGTTATACTGGGACAGCAGGAACTGAGCATGCCTCACAGGAACCAGAACTCTGCTCTGAGGCTTGGCAAAAACCTAACGGCTTTTTCCCCCTATTTTCCACTCTGGTCAGGAAAGTGCAACCACAATTTTAGAACTGCCCTCCAGGAGCATTGAGTTAGGTGATTATTTAAGCTGCATTCAGGAAAGGTGTAAGAGATAGTTTTTATTTTGTATTTTAGCCTGAAATGACATTCCCAGATCACAGGGCAGCCTAGTTTTAGAGGTGAGTAGGACAGTGCTCCCAGCCTGGCAGGAATTAATCTTACTGACTATTCTAAAGTGATACTTGCTTTGCCTACCAGACACTGAAACAGTGGTCCTGAAGATAATAGAGTTCCCTTGGGAGTCTCAATGTGAAAGAAGGAATGGACTGAAGTATGGAGCATGCCAGAGGGGCAATTTGGCTCTCAGAAAGAGGTTTCACACAGTTCTGACTATTTTTCAGGCCATTTTCTAAGACCAGAGATGACGCAATGATAGAGTGTTTGGGGCAGGACCTCCCTTGACCAGGACTGGTAAGTATGTATCTCTGTTGCCCTCTATTTAATCCACAGCCCATGCCAGGACCCCAGTGATGGAGTCAGAGACAGAGCAGGTCACTGGGCCTCTGCTTGGTCCTCTTCCAACACTGGATAAATCTCTTTCCTCTGCTTTTCATCATCACCTGTTTAGTTGACTACTGAGGACAGGTGGCTGAACCTACCACGTGAGGACCCAGGCTCTGAACTTAACAAATCTGGTAACAGAGCCAACCAGGATTGATTTATGTTGCAGCAGACTCGAGGCACCCCCACCAAAAGAAAAATAAATAAAGCAAAGCATACAGTTTGTGCATTTGCAAGTCAGAGCCTCTGAGTTGCTTCTCACTGGCGATCCTTAGTGTGCATCAGAAAGGCCTGTGGCACAGCTCCAGTGCGCATTATCTATTAATAGCCGGGCTGTCTCTGGTAGCTTCCTGGGCAGCTGTGTTATTCTGTTTGAGCACTTCTGAGAGAGTCCTCCCTCTGCAGACTCTTCCTCCCTTGGTCCTTCTTCACTTCCCTTTCTCTGGCCAGCTTGTCTGCTGGTTGCTCTGGCTCAGAACAATGGCGATGGACAATGAGAAGCCTCGCTCTGGGAAAGAGCAGCCCAGGTGCCCAAGGCAGCTTACACTGCCAGAGATCACAGTCACCTTGGCCTAGAGATGGCCTGTTTACTAAAGTGAAATGATGACATCAGTCAGATGTCAGCAGAAAGTGATGCCCAGTGCTTGGACAGATAGGAATGGGAGATTTCTGAGAATGGGTCCCTCCCAGCTCTCTACTACAAAAGGCCCCATGATTCAGCAATACCATGAGCAGTCACTAGACAAATGATAGTCTCTGCCATTGATCTTCTTGGCTTGGTTCCAGAGGCTGCCAGGCCTCCTACCCTGCTGCCCTCGTCGTCTGTTGAAGCATAGGAAGTACAGGCATTTATTAGAAGACCTTCTTTCCACTCTTCTCCTATCTGTGACAGCAGAGAAAGCCTGTCCCCATGTCCCAAGATCAGAAGGCACAATGTGACCCAGCATAATTGTCCTTCAGCCAGAGACAGGAAAGGCAGAGCACCTAGAGGCAGAGGTCTCCCCTAGGAGGGTGCATGGGACTGGATCCTATGGCAGAAAACCATAGGAAACAATCACTGCCTTGTTTATCACAGCAAGCTGTCCACACTGGGGCTTATTAGACAGTGCCTGAAATGGGAACCTCAGCCCCAAGGCCCTAGATGACCCCGGCCTGTTAGATCCTCTTACATTTCCTCAATGGCCTTTCCACAATGGAGGCAAGCTGTAAGCAGGCAAAGGTCCCAAATTTCACCTCTAACTTCCTCTGACAGGGACAGCTCCATGTCATTATCTATAGCTGCCCTTCAACTTTACCTGTCAGCCCTTTTGTAATCAGCAAGGTGGTTCCCATATTCTTTGGGGGATGCTTCTTCTGCCTGGCATTTATCTGGATAAATCCTTCCAGCCCTGAACTCCCTTTGTGTATGTGTGTGTGTGCACAAATGTGTGTGTGCACAAATGTGTGTGTGCACAAATGTGTGAGTGTACATGGAGGCCAGAGGTCTGGGTATCATTCCTCAGGTACCATTTACCTTTAAATTAAAAAAAACCTGTTACTAATATACATATGCATGTGTGGGTATCATGTGTGTGGAAGTTTGGAGCAGTTTTGTGAAGCCAACCCTCTCCTTCTACCTTTACCTGGATTCTGGGGATCAAAGTCAGTCTGTCAGGCTTCAACAGCAAGGACCTGGACCCAGAGCCACCTTGCTGGTTCCTGTGCACTTTGTTTGGTTTTGTCTGCTTGGTTTGTTTTTGTCTTTTTGCTTTGAGACAGGGTCTCTCACTAGCCTAGAGATTGCTCTTTCAACTAGGCTGACCAGAGGGCCCCAACAGACTTTCTTTCTCTGCCTTTCCAGTGCTGAAACCTGACATCATCATGCCTGGCTTTTCCAGTGTGGATTCTGGGGATCCAGCCTTCATGTTTGCAAGGCAGATACACTGAAGACTGAGCTATCTCCCCAGCCCATGGTTGGAAGTTTGTGTTTCTTTTCCTTTTTTAATAGCATATGAGCCAAACAAACTATGCTTGTAAGTGTGTAGGGGACTAGGGAAGCATCCTGTAATAATGCAGGGTAAGAGCTGAAATGAAGGAATCTCAGGAGTTCCATTGAGGGAGGAGCAGGGCAGGCAGGGAGAAGGGGCCTGGGGTCTGGTCCTGATGCAGTACTGTGTTGCTAGGCATGGCTAAACCAGTCAATTGCTATCTGGGCTAAGCTGTCAAAGTTTGCAGAGTAACCCAGGCTAACTGGGTCCTTTCTGGTTTGTAGGAAGCAGGTAAGAGGACTTCATCTTGCTCCAAAGTACAGAGCAGGTGGTTTGTAGAGTGCACCAATGCCTAGGCATAGGTAGCTCTTGGAGCCCTCCGCCTGGGGAGGCCAGATGTTTTTATGCCAGCATGGACCAGGCCATGTAAATGGTGTCAAGTGAAGGGGCTCTTTCTTCACTTCCTGGTTGTCAGCAATGGCATGTTTGCCCCAGTGAAGTATGGGAAGGCTGAAAGGGGCTCACTTCAAGCCATGCCCAGAAGTTCAGGGAAGGGGAGTAACAGCCTTTGCTTTCCCACCAGGTCTTCTTGTCTTCCTTCTTTTTACTCTGGGAGCATGCTTTCCCAGTTACTTCTGAAGGTTCCAAAGCACCCTTTGCATAATTCTGCTTACTAGGTGAGGAAGTGACCTGTCCTACTGTGTCCTGAGAGAGGCCTTCCCCTGTATTGTTCCTACCCACAGTGGACACTGCAGCCACACTGTCCTGCTATCCTGGCAGAATGGCTCTGCCCTTAGTGCTCATAGACTAGCTGAAGGATGGCTCTCAACCCAGCAGAGACAGCATGGAGACTCTGGATACTTCCACCCACCTCCCTTCCCTATCTCTCACTCTGGCCTTGCAGTTCTGCATTGTAGTGAGATTTTTGTAAACCCTCCCTCACACACACACACACACACACACACACACACACACACACACACCCTCTCTCCTCCCAGTTGTCCTGAGTTACATTCCTATACTGGATGTCTATTCTTAACATCTTAACATCAGTTCTCCCATAATAACACACTGCCATGTTCTTGGAAGGACAGATAGACTCATTTTCTTTTGTGTTTTTCAACTAAGGGGACACATTCACATTAAAGAAAACAATGCCTTGCTAGAATTGGGGCTCAGATACCAGGATACATTTGGGTGGAGGAAAAGGCCTTTTTGTAACGGTCCCATTCTTTTACCACACAGCTGAAAACGTCAGAATGGATAATGCTGAAGCTTTCCCTAGCTCACCTCCATCTCTGGCTTGGGAGGAGGGGGAAGGCGCCATCCATGCTCTTCTGAATGCTTCTGGTTGTCTGTGAGGACAATGGCTTTTTGATGCTTTTTTCTTTAGCAAGTGAGTGAACTATCCAGAGTTCTGCAGGAGGGCGAACAGGTCACATGTCTTTTCTCATTCTCTGTGAGGAGACTACATATTTGAATCAGGATTTGTTTCAGCATTGAGGCTAGGGATGGGTCACCT
Source organism: Sigmodon hispidus (assembly GCA_004025045.1). Lineage (NCBI taxonomy): Eukaryota > Metazoa > Chordata > Mammalia > Rodentia > Cricetidae > Sigmodon > Sigmodon hispidus. The sequence goes on from PVIH01003950.1 coordinate 141,417, forward strand.
CACCTGAGGTTATTGGGGTTCTGTTTGCAGATGTAAAGGTGAGGGTAGCTTCTTGAGAGGGCATCAGTGCCTTCAGCACTTACAGGCTTTGAAACATTGCTGCCACACCCCTCGCTTTCTGCCATTCAGGCTATTTGCTCATTTCTATTTTTCATGATTATCTCTTGCTTTCCAAGGCAGGGATTTCCTCTATGTCTCCCAACTACAGTTGGCTCTATTTGGCACTTTGCTGACAGCTGGTATTTATCTAATTTCCATCCCTCATTTTATCAATTTTGGCTTAAAAGATCACAATCTCTCAAAATAGTAAGAAGTAATGAAAGGTCTCAAACTATTAACTTCTGATCCATTTTAATATCAAGAGTGATGTCCGAGTTTCCTCCAGTTTAACGTCTTACCATATCTGAACACAAACTGGGCATCCAAGGTGGCATGGTCTGTGATTTGAGAAAAACAAAACAAAACAAATATTTCTCTGAGTTTTCAACTATCAGTGCAAAACTGGTTAGACGGAGTCTTCTCTGAGATGATGGGTCACCTTATTTGAGTAGCTGAGAGTTCATGAACAAAGGAAAACTTGGAAATTCAGTGGAAGGACTGTTCTGTGATCTATTAACAATGTCTGTTCAAAGAGCTGGGAAAGTGGTGACACAATTTTTGTGGATTCTTGGCAAGAAAATCTTGAAGATCCAACTCTTTCTAAAATTCTTAAACTCCTCTCTATAGTTAATCCCTAAAATTCTAAGAGGTGACTGTGTGGTTTCTTCTCCTGTTGCTTTGATAAATATCCCCACACAACCATTTAAGGGAAAATGGGTTTATTTAGTTTACAGTTCCAGGATAGAATCCATCATTGAAAAGTCAAGGCAGATTTTTCCAGTGCGGGCAGTCTCAGCAGGAGAGACCCGGCTTCTGAAGGGACCATGGCCAACAGTGAGCATACCTTCATTGCTATCAAGCCTGATGGGGTCCAGCGGGAGCTTGTGGGAGAGATCATCAAGCGTTTTGAACAGAAGGGATTCCGCCTTGTTGGTCTGAAACTTATGCAGGCTTCAGAGGACCTTCTCAACGAGCATTACATCGACCTGAAGGACCGCCCCTTCTTTACTGGCCTGGTGAAATACATGCACTCAGGACCAGTGGTTGCTATGGTCTGGGAGGGACTGAATGTTGTGAGGACAGGCCGGGTGATACTTGGAGAGACCAACCTTGCAGACTCTAAACCTGGGACCATTCGAGGAGACTTTTGCATTCAAGTTGGCAGGAACATCATTCACGGCAGTGATTCTGTGGAGAGTGCGGAGAAGGAGATCGGCTTGTGGTTCCAGCCTGAGGAGCTGGTAGATTACAAGAGCTGCACACAGAACTGGATCTATGAGTGACAGGAGAGCACCCGCTTTCCCCTCTACTTACCCTGTTCTCACAGGCAAGGGACCAGCAACTCTGATTTCCGGAACTTCCTTTGCCCTGGAAGGAACCTCTGGGAGCTGTGACTCCTGTGCTGTGTTAAGTGCCACTGGTAAATTAAAGTGTTTCTTCTCCAGTAAAAAAAAAAAAAAGAAAAGTCAAGGCAGCAGAAACTTGAAGCAGCTGGCCACACCCACAGTCAAGAGCAGAGAGGAAATGAAGCCTAGTGATTAGCTCCTCTTCTTTACTCAGATAGAGTTCAGAATCCCCTTTCTTAGGGGAAGGTGCTGCCCACAGTGGGCAGGTCTTCTTATCTCAACTAATGTAATCAAGAAATGTCCCCCAGGTGTGATGAAAGGGCTGTTTCCCACCGGAGTCTAGATTGTTTTAACAATGAAAACTAACCTTCACAGCAACCTAGCACAATTAGGAATCTAGACTCTGACAAAACTGAAAATTATATGACCTTGGGTGTGTGTCTCTTGATACTGCCTTGCTACTGGGGTTTCTCAGGCAGACCAAACCAGAAATAAAATTCTGGTTGGGATTTCCTCATAAGATGTGTGTTTTGCACTATGCTTTATAGATAGATAAGGATACTCATATATATGAGGACATAGGTATACAAAGGTGAATGTATTTGCATGTGTGTATCAGGAAGTATTCCAGTATTATAATAAAATACCTTAGATAATCAACTTATAAAGAGAAAACGTTTGTTTTGGCTTGCATTTAGAGCCAGATTGGGGTCCATAGATCCTGCGGTTCCATTGTTTTGGGGTCAGGTGTGGCCATATACCACAGCAAAAGAGAGAAAAGAAAAAAAAAATGGGAAAACTGGGTGGAGCAGGTCCTGTCTGTGGGCAGAAGATACATATCTAAAGATTTTGGTGTTCAGGCCCATCTCTTGTAGGCTCAAGTTCGCTTGTATTAAAGTAAGAAATGAATACTAAGACTACATATACCTTCAGTTCTCATCAACCCAGTCTAAGCGGGAAGCTGCCGCACAATAAGGAATTCTGATCTGTTCAGAGGCTTACCATGTTGCTTCTCTGTCTATGCATGGAGTTTAAAAGGCCTCAGATAAACACCTTGCTCTCCAGTAATCTGCTGCAGGATCTCTTTTGAACTCCACATCCTAAACCTTGCACCATTTAAGTATACCTACATTGCAGTCCCCAGACTACACCTTCTAGCCCCTCCTGGAGCTGGTACTTTGAAAACTTTAGCAGCCTGGCCACTGAGCCTGGGCATCCCAACTCTTCCATGCTTTGCTCGCCCCAGGACACTGGAAACTTCACTGACGAGGTGACCTCTCTATTCTTCCTGTTTCTGATAAATAGTGTATTGGGGAGGTATGGGGAGAGGGGCTGGGATGGGGAGGTCCTTACAGCAATTGTCCCTCCCACACACAGGCAGTGCTGAGTCACCAAGGCTGGTGGCTTAGATGACTGGGAGCCTCTAAGAATCCCTTCTTACCAGCTGAGTGGAATGAGGAGCTGGGGATGGAAACAAACCATGAGGATGCTGTGTTTCCACCTGCACTTTCGGCTTACAGGGTGGAAGGGGGAGTGAGAGATTGGAGGAGGTGGGGGGGTGGAGAGTGCTGGCCAGGTCTGTTTTGCCTGTTCCAGTTGCTTCTACCTCCTCTGAGATTCCTGACCAGAAAAGGCAAAGGGTGTTTCTTCTGTGCTGGCAAAAATTCTATGCAGGCTGGAAACATAAGCTTGGACACAAAGGTGCCTGGAAGCAGCCTATTGCCAAGTTAGAGTTTGTGACTGAGGTTGTCAGTCATAACCTGAGTCTTTCCATCCCTGTGGGCTTCCCCCACCTTGGTCCTGGTGATTCATTGTGGGTCATGGAGAAAGCATCTACAAAGGCTAAAATATCTAAGCCCTGTTCACTCCTCACCCCATTTCACCCCTCACCCCTGCACCACTGCCCCATCCCACCCCCGCTTCTCTGGTCGATCAGATTTCCTTTCCTTGATCTAACCTGAGGCGAGACAAACAAAAGAGCTTTCTACTGTTAGTGCTGGGGGCAACACCAGGCAAGCAGGTCCCCGAGAATGCTCAAATGACCACAAGGTTTCCAGCTGGCAGGATGGGTGTGGCAGCACCTCTGCACATGGCTGACCTGGGCAGTTGGGCTCTCTAACGTGGTAGGAATGTTACCGAGCCCTGCTACTCCAGGGGCGTGTAGTGTTGGCCCAGCTTGGTAGAAATGAAGAACTTGTTACAGGACAGCCAGTATTGTTTCACAGAGAAACCCTGTCTCAAAAAACAAAACAAACAAACAAAAAAGAAATGCAAAACTTCAGACCCTACCCCAGACTGGTGGTACCAGAATCTGCGTTTCATTTCATAGATCCCGGGTGATTCTGCTCATGGACAGATGGAGAAATGCTGCCATGTCCCTCTGTCTCATTACAAGGACACCTGTGCTGACTTAGGACAATTTGTGCTTTTTAAAATCTCAGGGGCACTGTGCTCTCAAAATTGGTCTTATTTTTCACTTTAGAGGAAAGTAGGTTTAATTCAATAGAAGTGCTGGCTCCACCGATTCTTTTTTGTAGCATACTCATCACAGAAACCAAGTAAATGCCCATGTAGATTAATCTGGTGTGTCCTGCCTTCTTGCCATCATCTACCATGCCCTCCTCCATCCACCATGCCCTCCTCCATCCACCATGCCCTTTTGCCACTATGCTATTTGGCAGTCACAGTAATATAAAACTCAACACATGAGGCAGATGTGGTTGGAATCCAGTTTCTCTTCTAATTTGTGTTAGCTGATAGATGGGTGGATTTAGCTGGGAGAGAGTTGGGGAAAAGCCAGTGTGGAGAGAGCAGTCAGGTCTTAGACTGTGGGCAGGGCTTAAATGAGTAGATTTACCTGGGGCCTAGGGCTGAGTGCTGGGCAGGCCTTGAAATCAGCAGGATGGTTAGGAGTCTGATGATCACTGTGGGGAGAATGAGGGGGAACCTGGGAGCCTGGCCTAGGTGTCTGGGGTAGATCACAGCAGTTGGTCCTGATGGAGGGAGGTGCACAGCTTGCTTACATCCTCTCTGGAGATGAGGCTTACACAGATGTCCTGCAGTCCCTCTTTCCATCTTCCAGAGATGCTTCAGCCAGGGCCCAGCCCAAGGCGAGAGCTGGGCACTGCAGCATCTCCCTGTGCTTCTACAGCTCCTGTCTGCCCTCTTCTCCCTACCATTTGTTTTTTCTATTTATGGGTGCATTCTCTCAGGGGTCTTTTGTAAATGGGGTGATCCTAAATCTGAAAGCCCCAAATCTTCAAATCCGCAAATCCTCCCTAACCTGAAAGGAACATTGACGTCACTTCACAGATGGAGAGCTGTGAGCCTGGCTTCCTGGACTGTGTCAGTCGTAACAGGTGCAGCAAAGTAATTGAATAAAATCATCTCCGGGCTCTATATGAGGTATATTTTGAAAAAAAGTTGAATTTATGTTTAAACTTTGGCCCCTTTCCTGAGATAGTTAAACACATATGCAAATATCCCCCAAAGCAGAAACCCAAGGTTAAAATTTGCCAAACATTTTGGGCTGGGGTCAATCAGCCTGAGTATGTATGTCCCAGAATGCTTGCGCATAAAGAGAGAAATGCGATGGTGATGATGATGTACAAGGTCCTTCCCTGATTTTGGTATCATGTTTCTGGACTTTCCAGACTCCAGAGCTGTGAGATACTTTATAAAAGCACTTCCCTTCTTTATAAGTCAGTCTCTGGCATTCAGTTATAACAACAGAAAACAGAGTAAGACGGATCTGTGGATGGGATCATCCTGAATTTTCTGGGTGGTTCCCCACTTCTCAAAGGAGAAGACAGTAGGCTAGAAGGCGGCAGTGACTGGAGGCAGGGCTCGGAACCTGTCTCGCAGTCACAAGCCAAGCAATGCAGGCAGCCATTGTAGCTGTAAGAGGAGCAAAGGGATTGCCCTGCAGCTGCCCAGGATTGCAGCTTCGATGTTCAGCCTCAGAATCATACAATAAGAAACATGCAATCTGTGGTGATGTTCAAGGGACACAGGAACAGGACACAGAGCCTCCCCGAAGCCACAACAGGAACAAGTGAGGTAAATGAGTAGCCGTGGCCACTCTCATGGCACAGACGGCTTGCAGCCGTACCACTAGAGAGTTTAGAATCCAGTTTTCCAGAGTCTGTTCTGGAACGTTCCACCATCCTCCTCTCACGGGCACTTAGATTTTTCAGCTAAGATTCTCTGCAGCCAGGCAGGTTTGTAGGGTCTGAAAGTAGCTTCCCCGAAACAGGCTAGCAGCTGCTGCTGGTAAGGGGTGGCTCTCAAAAGTTATCTCCCTTTCCATCTGGGTTCGTGCCCAGGCCCAGTTGAAAGACTTCGTCCCTCTTCCAAAAATAACAGTGGAGGACCAAGCCAGGAAAGCATCCGGGTTTGCAGGCGAGGCCTGCTTTGAATAACTTCATGATATTTGTGAAGCAGCTGTGCCTGGCACTCTTACAATTTTCCTATGGCAAGGTGAGGCTTAAACACCAAGCCAATGAACCAAAATAACTGCATAAGAAAATACTAGCATCTTGAATCTGAGTGCTTGAATTTGCCTTGACTAAGTGTTATATTGCAAGTATCAGTTTGTCCAGAGGCGAGTTGTCTCTGAATTTCTGTGCCTTCCCTGAAAGGATGTGGAATAGCGACTTGTTGGTAACGGAGACTAAGACTTGGGTGAGTGGGTGACTTGTCCAAAGCCATGTGAGAGCCGTAGAGGCTGGATTTCAACCCCATGTCTGACCTCAAGCCTGTTCTTTGGATTTCAGCCAGGATTTTCACCTGGGTATCCCCTCCAGGGAGTCTGAAGCAGCTGGCTTGGGGCATGCCTTCCTGTGGGATTTTCTTCCCCAGGCTGACTGGAATGAGCAGTGGAGGTTAAGAACTGTTAATCCAGGTCACATGCCACTCAGTGATCCTTTATTCCTGTGGGGTCTGCAGCTCTGGGCTTAACCAACTGCAAATAGAAAGTACTTGAAAAAAAGCTCCCTGTAGTGAGGCTGTGGTTTATTTCCTTGTCTCTGTCCCCCAAACAACACAGCAGAGCAGTCACCTATGCAGCAGTTACACTGCGGCAGAAATAATAAACTCACAAGAGAAGGTCAGAGCACGCAGGAGGGTGTGTAAGGCTCATGAACTCACTGTGTCATTTTATATAAAGGCTCAGACACTTGAGATTTGGGTATTTGTAGGCATCCTGTGGCTGGTCTCTTGTGAGTATGCAGGGTTGTTCTGCCTTCTTACCAGAAAGCAAATGGCCTGATTCCAGAGCCAGCATCACCTTCCTAATTTCACTTTCAGTAGAACCTTAGTTTCTATGCAAGGCTGGAAAGATAACCAGGATCCCTCAGAGACCACAAAGCACCAGCTTGTGCTTGCTCTGAGCAGACCATGTGAGCTGTTCCATGCACGACACACTACATTGTCTTTATTTTACAGAGGGGGAAACTGAGGCACAGGCTGGAGCATGGAGGTAGCTGTGGTTCCCAGGTTCCCTGTTGGTATCTCATGTTCTCCCTCATACCAGGTCGGGTGCTCACAAGTATATATCTGTCTGTGTTTTATCTTTTCTGTCTGTTAAGGTTGTGACATGGACCTCAGTCAATGGTGTGCATGTGACAGGGTGGGAGCTGGGCTCTCTGCACCCTGTTCCAGGACCTAGTGAGTTTAGCTGTGCTGAGAAGGAGAAGGAGGTGGATGACCCACCATCTGTTCTGGAGGTTTGCATGTTTCCCACAAGGCTTGTGTGCTGGAGGTTGGTACCCAGTATGGTAGGTAATGGGAAGACTGAGAGGTAGGGCCTGACAGGAGGTCAGTGGACATGCATGCTGCCATAGTTTATATCCTGTGGGGCTTTGGTTAGTTCTCCATAGAAAGTTGTTATGGAAAAGTTAAGACCAGCCCCTTCCATCTCTCAGGCTTTCTGTCTTCCTGTGTGAACTCTGAGGTGCCAGAGCTGGTGGCATGCTGTTGAGACTTTCAGCCTCCAAACCTGCCAGCTAAATAAACATCTTTTCCTTATCAAGTAGCTGGCCTTGGGTATTTTGTTACAGCCATGGAAAATGGCCTAGGACATTCCAGGGCCTGGCTTCTCCCTCATTATAACCCCTGCACCCTCCTTCTCCTTGGTTCACAGAGATTCTCCAGTCTCAGGTGAGAGTGAGGTCAGAAACACTGGAGAACAGAGCCTGTCAAAATCCCTGAGCAGCACTTTAGTGTCACCACCCCCATGTTCATGCTTACTTTCAGATCCATACATTCCACGTGAAGGTTGTTTATAAGATAAAAATTAAATGGATAAATACAAGGAACTGACCATTTGTGAAGTAAATTCCACGGAAACAGCAAGAATCAGCACACACAGGGAATCAGTTTCTGTTTACTTCTCATAGCGTATGAGGCTGAGGAAGGACACTGGGGCTCACATCTCATGTGACTTCCTTCAAATTGTCACATGGCTGGGAGACACAGGGCTGTGTTGTTGAACACTAGGGAAGGGCTGCATCAGCCATTCTCCACGCTCTGCCTTTGGAGCCTCATTAGGGGCACTGTGGCTGGTCACACCGTCTCCCAGGACTTTACATTAGGGGCACTGGCTGGTCACACCACCTCCCAGGACTTCACATTAGGGGCACTGGCTGGTCACACCACCACCCAGGACTTCACATTAGGGGCACTGTGGCTGATCACACTAACTCCCAGGAC